>JAAAKE020104630.1:0-17743 GCA_010014785.2 Anisolabis maritima
GTATATTATATAAACGAGAGCGGTCTGAAAAGTAAGTAAGTAATACAGAGATGGCAGAGATCTCGTTTTAAACGATCCTGAGAGGAAGGGCCACCTGATCCCTTTCACCCAATCTAACCTGTGTAAGAGAGGAAGGATTCTATCAGCACTCCTTGCAAAGAAGGCATCATTGAGAGGGAATCTTCTTTACGTCCCTTCCATAGGATGGGGTATCACAGTAACTCCCTTTCTTCCTCTCTCCCCCCCCCCCTGTGGCCGAGAGGCTAAAGATAGTGGCATTATCACTATTGATAACCCTCAAAGTCAAGGGGTGTGGGTTCGGATCCCTGGCAGTCCGATGAAAATTTATTTAAATCAAATGGATATCAATTAATAAATAAATATGCCTGGATAATAGGTTATCATAAATAGGTATATCATATATCGTTTAATGTCTATATGGCTTCAGATGCCAAAAAGACTTAAAAAAAAAACTCCCTTTCCTCGTAGTAGAGTTGCCTTTATGCCAATGTTCCAATCGAGGGCATACGTGAGGATTTGTTTGATAATTTTTTTTTTTTTTTTTTATTTTCAGTATTTCTCAATTACATATGATCTTACAAGAGTGCGAAATGTAATTATACATGGTTGTTGCTTCGACTTCATGGAATAGCTCATCTCCCTTTTTCTTTTCCTTTTTTTTTCATTAGATCACGTTTTTAAATTAAAGGTAGAATTTAAAAAAATTCCTTTTTTAAATTTTTGTATAAAAAAAAAGTGTAAAAATATAAGTTATATTAATTTTGAATTTCCGAAATAGACGATTTTCATGAAGGAAAGCTCGACTTTTAAATGCTTCATAGAGTTGTTGAAAATGCTCTTCAAGTGAAGTTATTTCTAGAGCCACTTCGGCTAGAAGGTGGCAAAGATCAGGATGAATACCAAATCAAAGAAGTTTTACTATTAGTGGACGCTATTCAAAGATTTGAATATGTCTCACAAGACCATACCCATAACCTTTTTAAAGCGAAGATTTCTCTTAATAAAAGTTTGCCACTCGAAGAATTTGGTGGACGGTGGAATGGCCTCACTAAATCCAAATTGAAAATTTGGTAGCAACCCTAGTCTATTTGTTTTTTTTTTTTTTTCAAGCCATTCAAGAATGAATCTTCCAAGAATAGGAAGTAGGCTGATAGGTCGATAGTCTACTAGCTGTGTTGCATTTTTTCCTGGTTTAGCAACTGGAATGATTTCAGCCCTCATCTATGCACTTGGAAAATATCTTAGTCTTTTTATTGATGTCAATATCTTACTTAATAATAGAAATGCCTTCCCAGGTAAGTTCTTGATGAAAATAGGGAGTATTCCATCATATCCAGGGGCTTTTCCATTTTTAATCCTTGGCTTCTCTCACTTCTTTAGGTCTTATATTTAGTAAAATCTCTTTCTTCCTCTTCTTCTCTTCCTGCCGATAACAATCTCTACGCCTCTTACAGGAGTTCCAGGTGCAGATCCCTCTTCAGATGTGAATTGCTCTAGTAGTAAGATGCCAAAATTTCAGCCTAATTTTCTGGTCTGTATTCAAGTCCATGTGAGATTTCTAATGGGCTTATTATATTTTTTTCTTCTCAGTCTCCTAGAAAATTTCCAAAGAGAACAATCCTGTGTTAAGAGTGAAGAGATGAGGGATATCCAACATTCTTTTCGCCAGAGAGCTATTGATGTTCTTATTTTATTAAAATTGGGCTGTTAGGATTTTTTGCAGACTTTTAACTGTCTCATTCCGGGTTCTGTTCCATGCCTGGCGCGCTCTCTCTAACATTTTCTTCTACTCTTCTCTCCGGAAGAGAGTCTCCACATATGGTGATTTTCTTTTTTGGAATGGCCTGCTCTGCGGCCAGTAAAATTGCATTTGTTAGTAAATCTACTTGATTTTCTATTTCTTCCATGTTATTAATTGTTGCGATTTCTATCTTAAATCATATTATTTCTCTAAATTTTGACCAATTTGCTGGGAGCCCTTAAAACTCTTAAAATTTAATATATTTAATTACTTATAGAATAATAATAGATTTAATTATTAATTTCTAATTCACATGGACTCTGAAAGTACATGACAGAATTTCATAGGGTCATTTCATGGTGATGCTTTAAGGCTAAAAAAACTAAAAAATTCTAAAAATTTAATGACTCTATATTTTAATTTTCATTTCATAAATTAATTTTCAGGCTTTAAGGTGAAGCCTAACAAATATGGGAGTCACATATATATATCCAAGTGGGGTATCTAGAAATAATAACACCGGGAAAAAAGCCCCCTTAGGAATAATCTCTCTATAAAAAAACGTATCCATCAAATTTAATATGCAACAAAGGAACTTCCTTCATACTTTCCTCAGGCTTAGACCTGATAACAAAACCTACCGTTTTCTTTTTTTTTTTTTTTTTATTTCTTTCATATACTCTCTATATGGAATGAATGGTGAAATAAGTTTGAAAATACACGTTTTGTAGGGTCCTGAGGCCAAAAAAAAAAAAAAAGGTTTCGTAACTTGGTCTGCCTGAGTGTATGTCTGCTAACGTGAAAAGAGCTACAAATATCAAATTTTATATTTAAGTTAGTAGTTTCTTACAAACTGAATCACAGTTTAATTTATATTAACAGAATGATTAAATGATGAAAAGGGAGCATTCAGGGGACGTTTTCTCCTAGAACCATCAAAGAGAAATCCAGGGGTCTCTAGGTAAGAGGCGCAGCTAGTCGAGCCATAGATAAATATATAGGAAAGTAGCTCCTCTCTCTTTATCTTTAATTGAAATATATTCTTTGATCATTGATAAATAAAAAGATATTTTTGGCGTGTAAGATGAAGAAATTCCCCAAGCATTCCCGTTGTTTTATAGCCAACTTATAAAAGTTATTTATATTCAATTAATTCACAGATAATTAGCTTGAGAGCTTTAGCTCCTTTTGAAGATAAAATCAGGGAAAATTTAAATAACAATTCACTCTTGTAGTATAAAATGGTTAGCACTATTAAATCAACCAATTACATCGTAATTTTATAAGACGATCTCTCTCCCTCTCTCTTTCGCTCCTTCACTCCCACAACGCCTTAATATCCTTCGTCTTTTTTTCTTTTTTTTCTAATATGTAAGATGTTGTAAAAAAATCCGTGTTTTAATTAAATTATTTAATTAAACACTAATGTTTATAGGATTATTAATTAATGTTGTGATTTATGAAACTTCCTTATTTTAATGCATTCGATCATGCTAATAAAATACTTAATTATTTCCAAATACAGTCACTCTCGTAATGCGTTGAGAGGTCATCCAACTTCCGGGAAATCCCTTTGAAGCGAGTGAGTGAAGTCCTGCTACAAGAGTGTCCATAGACCATCATTTTGACCGGAGTTTCTGGTTGTTTGGTCGTAAGCAATCGGTTTCATCTTTACTGCATTGCTGAAGAGAATAGAAAGCAGCTACTTGTTACTTCATACCTATATATGTAATATATACGAAAGTACAAGAAAGTACTGAGATCGCAAAAAAAAATCGATATCGAGATTCCAACAGAAATACACGTTTTGAGGACCACTGAATCCAAAAAAAAAAAAAAAAAATTGTCTTTGTATGGACAAGATTTCTCAAAAACGAAAAAACGTACGAGACTGAAATTTTATATTTAAGCTAGATATCCTCGTGGCGTCCACCTCGAAGCTTTTCAAGCGGCTACAAAGTACTAGTATTTTATTGAGTTCTTTACTTTTTTCGATTTTCTCCAAATATATTAATTTACGTACAAATGATCAATTGTCAATTCGCTCTAACGATTTCGATTAAAATTGCCTTGTTTAACAACAATGATCTCGTCCATTATTGAAAAATATATAAATAATAAGGAAGAGATGTGCGCCCTCCCCGTGGTCGAGAGGTTAGAGATATTGCCATTGTCAATATTATTAACATAAAAAGCCAAGGAGTTTGGATTCGGATCCCAGGCAGTCAGATGAAAATTTATTTAAATAATTAGATACCAATTGATTTAAATAAATATTCCTAGATCATTTGTACATAAATTAATATATCATATATCGCTTAATGTCTATATGGCCTCAGATACCGAAGACAAACAAAAAACGGAGATGTTTTTTTTATAATATCTCTTCATCAATTAATATTCAAAGAGACTAAAATATTTTTTCAGGTGGCTTTAGCATACCTAAATTGAGAACTTGCATATTTTGATATTATAAAACCAGCGATTAGACTTGAACCTCGACCTCTTCCAGCCCTCTTTATTTTTTGGCATGAATAATGAAAGTAAATCTCGGGTCCATTTGGGACAAGGGAAGCGTAGGCAGAACCCTAGGAGAGAGATAATTAATATCCTGGAGGTTCTGGCTCTCCCACTCTCTTGCCCAATCCGCCACTACTAGACAAATGGTCACTTGTTGGTTGGGTTGGTCGATGGAGGCCGATGAGATCACAAGGCCTGCCTGCCTGTCTTTTGAATCAGCTGTAAAAATAGGCGATTTATTAGTCCGAGCTCAATGAATAATTGGCCATTTGCACATTTTACCATACGATATTAATAATGCCTTCGAACGAAACGTTTGCAGTTCAGAGTTGAGTCAGAACGATCCGATCACACGTTTTGAGGTCCCCTGTGTAAAAAAAATGGGTGGTTATATATTATTAACCCATTTCCCTTCCCCCTCCCAAAAAAAAAAAAAAAATTGTGACTCATTTTACTCCTTTTCGTTTTTAGGTTTTTTGTGATTTTCTCTTAAACTACTCTAACGATATTGATGAAATTGTCTACCAAGACCAAGAAGGCCCGACGCAAAAAGTATGGTGTGCCAGCCCATCACTCAGCATTCCTTATTTCAGTTAAGAGAAAGTTGTGTGATGTGCGTTTTTCATAGCAGATTTTTTCACTAAGAATTTGAAGCTGTCATCAATTTTTTTTTAGTATTTGTTAACTATAAAATTATGAAAGGGAACATCGAGATATTTGAAGCGTTCAGGTGGGACATGGCACATACAAGTTTAGGAAACACAGGGAAGGATCAAGGATTTTAAATTTCTTTCTCACTTCGTCTTCTATTTTGAAAAGGAGTCCAAGGGGCGGAGTCACCGGGTGCTGAAGAAGTCCTAAAGGTTTATTAAATATGTTATTAAAAAATAATACACATTTCGAAAGTTTTCCATTTAATATTAGGAAATCTAAACGGGTTATATTTATTTAAATTTACTTATGCCACTGTAATTATTTATTTATTGTAATTGTTTAGTGCCGTGCGCGCTTTTCTCTCTTTCTCTCTCTTCATGATGCAACCAAAGAGCGAGGAGATTTTTTTTAATTCAAATGATAATTAAGTAATCTATAATTTTTTCGCAAATAACAACAACAACAAAGAGCGCCTAATTGAGATAACAATCTCGTAATGATGATGAAAATATTTAACGAAAATAAATAAAACAAAAGAGCTCTAATGAAGCGTTTAACATTTGAATTGATGCACACCTTGATTAATATGTTTTATTTTTTTGATTTTTATTTTTTTATTGATTGAAAACGTTTCCCCTCTCTCACGATTTTCGGGGGGGGGGGGTAGAGGGACCTTGATTAAAATATCAAAAGCCGGCAGCGACACTTTGACACGCTCCATACCTGTTACGTCATCACAATTGTTGCGCTTGGTTGGTGCCCCGGAGAGACGTCATATTTCACCTGAACGGGAATGAAATCATAATAAAGGAATTAATGGCCGCCATATTTCATTCTTTGAATGAATCATTAGATTAATAATTAAGAGTTCGTTTCGATTGTTTTTTTTTTTCGTTAATTGAAATACTATAAATAATAATACGTATTTTTTAAAAGCTCTCGGGCCGCGCACTCCACTGGGCCTCTAGTTTCTCCATTTGGGTCCTTTCACGTCTTTCGGGTTTCTCCTTAAAGCCTTAAATTTAATTTATGAAAAGAGAGTTACAATTTCTAAATATAGACTAATTCAATTTTTAGGATTTTTTAGTTTTAGACACCCGAAATGAATTTTCCTTTTAGCCTAAAATCACCATTTGGAAATTCTCTATACTCTTCAAATTTTAATCCAGCCCTGCTGTACATATTGAAAAACCCCATAAAAATCTGTCAAGAGGTTTCTGAGTCCATGGGAATTTAAAATAAAAATAATTATAATTCTATTATTGATGATATTTAATAAACTTTATTAATTCAAATTTTATAAAAGTTTTTTTTTTAACATTTCTTTCTAAAGTAAAGCCCTGGAAAGAGAAAATGCGCTGTTATGTCGAAAGTGAGAGATGAACAAGTCATTCCAATTAAAATCGAATTAGTAATGGAGGATTGTTAATTGCATTCCATAATAAATGCTAAATGAGCTCAATCGGAGAGAGAGGGATTAGCAAACATCTCTAGGCCCCCTAATCAGCTCAGAGAGAGAGCTTGGGGCGAATGAATTAAAAATGACATTTAATATGCATTAATGTGCAAATTTCAACCAAAAAATAAATAAATAAATAAATGGATGAATTTTGTTGATTTTATTGAAAACATTTTTATATTTTTTTTAGTCTCCTTGGCGCTTCTCCTATCTAGATAATCCAATTATTTCTCACCTGCCATTATTTAATCGATAATACAATAAGTTAATTGAATCTCACATTGGTGTGTGTGCGGGTATGAATGTTTGTCTCGCATCTCCTCAACGAATAATCGCATCGGATGGAAATTTTGCATAGGTATATAACTTATTCTCTTAAAAAGAAAGCTTGGGATGCTTTTATTTCAAAATCCCAAAGGAAACTTCTTAAACTAGAAAAATATCCATATGCGTTTAAAGATTAAAATTGAATTTTAATATTTCATATTATGTTGGTCATAACAAAATGGCGGTAGAGACCTCTAATTTTTTTTTTTTTTAGTAAATTACAACAAAAAGGGTTGCTTTTCATTTTAGTAGTAACATTTGTAGTCGTATTTTTGGAAGATTTTTTTAAATTTGGGCCTTCATAATTTTTTCAAGGAATATAATTAGTGCGATACTAAGAAAATTTTCACCCGAGACAAGACTCATTTACTCTGAGAGTTGTAAACAGAATAATCAAATATTTATGCTGTTAGATATTAATTAATCGGAAAAAGAGCATTAGAAATGCATGCTATAAAATATTTATTTTTTCCATTGGATTTCTCAATAGTTTTTTTTTTTTAAGTAGAAATACCAACCACTAAGACTTTTAAAAAGCAAAAAAGTGCTGCTCTATTTCTTGACAAATTTACGATAAGACTCTCTTAGAAAAAAGAACCAGAACCAACTATCATAAATTTCTTGAACGAAATTCCATTAAAGAGAGTGAAAGAGATTCTCTCTATCTCTCTTGAGTTGGTTACTTAGAGAATAGGGAATTCGAGATGCAAAAAGCGAGTTCATCATGAGTGGGAGAGGCGGATATACATATTTTTAAAGAAATGCTAGAGAGAGAGAGAATATTTTGTAAATAGCGAGACCTCCCATTTATGGAGGGACTTGACAGGACAGCATTTCTAATTATCAAAGATGTGTACATTTGCTGGTTAAGGAAACAGGGTCAGAGGACACTTCGCACCCTCTTAAGTGCATCTTACTAATAAGCCTTTTATTCCAAAAATAATTATCAGCTAACAATTGCAACTTCTTCAAACAATATATATTCAGGGTGCCCAAAAGTCAGTTTGCCAATACAATTTTGCTACAATGTTTCAATATCCCGGTTTTCTAAGTAAAAGATATTTAATTTAATTAATATAATATTTAAATCTCACATTTATTATTGCTGCGTAGCCCCCTGCATCCCCTGCTTCTTGGAAACATTTTTTTGCCTCGACAGTATTTTTTTCCAGATATGTGTACCAAGCTCCTTTTCAATTGCTCCAGAGTTATGCTGGAACATACATACATATCTGGAATGGTACTTTATATATATATATATAGATTAAAATTAATTATATTCTTTGCTTTTGACATCCACCATAACCTCTTGAATAAAATACCATACAACCAGCATGGGAAAGAGTTCAACACCACAGAGCAATGCCAGACCGTAATGGATGCATGTAATGTTGAATTCTTTCTTTTGATATTTTATTCAAGAATGAGGCTGTTTAAGGGGGATATCAGGAGTAGGATAAAAGTGTTTTGCACTGAGGAAGGGAACAGCATTTTTCCCAATCAACCAGACGGTCTATTTTACTATCCCGCACTATTTTAGATAATAGTTAGGGGGAAGTTTTATGTACATGAAAAATTTAACCCCCAATTTTTAATAATATTATTTACGTTTCAGATGCCAAAAAAGCAAAAAAAATTAACTTAGTTTTTATTTTGACTTATATCTCTGTAATCACTCAAATGAAAAGGATGAAACTTAAATTCTTTATGGCCCTAGTAGTGCCTAAGAAGCTAATAAAATTTGAAGCGAATCGATTCGCAGAGGCCGGTAAAAAAAAGGCTCCCTAATATTTTCTCAGCTTCTGGATGGAATAGGAACTCATTGGTCTTTAATGTTATCAATATTATCAAAGGTAGTATCTTTAACCTCTCAGCCACGGGGGGGGGGGGATAAGATAATAAACATACTTCATCAGGGATAGAAAAATTCCTTTGACTTTTTTTTTTTTTTTCGTCTTTTTCAGAATCTATTTAGAATACATCCGTATTTATTTATATTAATTGATGCCTAATATAAGATTTTAAATTCAATTAATGAAAAGATATTTATTTATACAAACAACATAGCTTTTAAAAAATAAGATTAAAAATCAACATGTCATGACTTGCTGTAATCGATAGGTTTGTAGAGCGGCCATCTTATATTCCAAGAGAATATGATGATTGCTAAAAAGGTGGGAAAGAGTTGCAACTTTGTTGCCTATTTTTTATTTAGTTATTAAAATTTGTACTCAAGAGAATAGGAGGTGAGTCTGCCCGACAAATATTTTGTTGCAACCTTCGATCTATCAGAGAGTCCTCCAAAACTATTCTTTACTACTTACTATACAGATAGAAAGAATTTTATTGTCATGCATGCAGCGAGTCATAAATGTCCAATAAAATTAAATTAAATTAAATAGTGAGAATAATTTATATTCAAAGAAATCGAAATGATCTTTACAAAAATGAATAAGAATGAAAATCAAATTAATTTTTAATTTTAGAAAGAACGCAACTGTCCTAAAATTGGGAATAAGTTAAAAATAATTTTTAACTTTGCCGATCATTTGAAAGATAATCACTAAAAAATCGAAAATGAACTAACTAATGCTATCAAAATGTGTTTTCAGGTCCCCTGAGTTCCTTTAAATGATCTCTCTCTCTCTCTCTCTCTCTCTCTCTCTCTCTCTCTCTGTGTGTGTGTGTGTGTGTGTGTCTATGTTGAGCTCTTTCTACATGAAAACTAAAAAAAAGAATTGTTCCATTGGATTGAAATCATAAAATGCCAAGAATTGAATGATAAATCTCTTAGGGCGCTAGGAGAAAGCAAGATTTTTTTTTCTTCACTTACAAATAGTTTTTTTTTATGATACTTTAAACTTTTTAAAATATATTTATTATGTTTCAAGTATTAAATTAAAATTTTCTATTTTTAATTATCTTAAAGTCATAACGAAAAAGGCGCAAATAAACCTAAGTCTGAAATGGGCAAAAATAGGCACTTATAACTTACGTGAGACAGCTTCATTTCTCGATATATTTTCAAATTTGTAATAATTTATAATATATATAATAATATAAAATATATAATAGGCCCTTTCATGAAAAATAAATAGGCTACATGCTAAAGTCCAGCAATGACCCTTCGATTTCTCTCCTCAAAGGGGCAGGTAAATTACAAATAATATTTAATTTCTATCCAGATAGGGAAGTAAAATAAATTATACTTTTTTCTTTAACAGCAATAAATATTAATATCTTAGTATTCTTAGATAAAAATTCGAATTTTAATATTTATACTATAAATAAAAAAAAAATTTTTTTATAATTTATTTAAGAATTATGTCATAATTTAAATATTCCCATTTCTTTATATGTATACTATACTATACAAATTCTTCCTTTTTTTATATTCATTGAATGGATTCCAATTTATAATTTCTCTCTATAAATTATTGATATAATTTTTTTTTTTAATAAATAATCAAAGGCATCCGAGTTACCCGAGAAATTTATCTCCGGGCGGCTGCTTTGAGCCACAATCTGGCCAAGGCGGTGTAATTTACAGTTTACACAATCCACAAGGCGTGATTAATATGAACAGCAGACCGATGAAGGAGAGGACAGGGAGGAGGAGGGAGAGCGTTGATTTGTGAAGGATTCAAAACAAAATGAGGCACATACTCATACTCACACACTCACACACATGCTTGGTCGGTATTTTATCAATTAGGTTATGGAAGAAAGAAAGAATGAACGGAGTGCTGAGAGAGAAAGAGAGAGAAAGCGTTAACCTGGGGACTTGCAGAAATAGCTTCTCAAAAAAAAAATGCTTTTTCTCTTAAGTCTTTTCGAATCTGAGGCCATATGGACTTCATTTATTTGTTTTTGAGCGTTCGCTCGCTACAGGAATTTGGAGTTGCAAAATAGTGGTCCAGGGCTGGCGCGAAGCATGAGGCGGCGAGGCAGCCGCCTCAGGCGGCATTTTGTCCTATTAATTTATAATTTAATAAAAAATTAAAATTATTGAAAAAAAATTTAATATGCGTATTATAGGATATAATAATTGATTTGATTATATTGTCTACCAATTAATTTAAATTTAAAATAAGGACGGAGTCTCAATGGCCTCAGATACCGAAAAAGACAAAAAAAAATTGATTTGATTTTACCCCTAATAGGAAATAGAAATTTAAGTTTTTTTTAAAATAAACTGTAGAATTGTATTTTAATATTTATAAGAATATAATTCAATTTATTTCCTAATTTATAGACATTTATTAAAATAAATATAATTATTTTATGTGATACTTAACTCGTAAAAAAAAATTTTTGTAAGTGGGTTGGGGGGAGGGGGGCAAAATGATAGTCGCCTCATGCGGCAATAAAATTAGACAAACAAACTTTGTGGATTATTCTAAAATCTGTATTTCCCCAAAATTACAAAAAAATTTAATCTAAAAAAGTGAAGCATTTTCTCAATCCGGAATCACAAAAAACTCAGGCTGGTCGACAGCCTCACCATTCCCACACAGTGGGAGAGCGTTCCAGTATACACTATGAACGACCTGCGAAATAGTGTCTTTCCATGGCTTGGTGACCACAAGTCGTATCTGGTCTCCTCCCTGGTTGAAGTTAAAAAGTCCAAACAAATATTATCGGCTATGGATCATTTTACAAGAGGCCTTATTAATGATCCAATGATGATCAAAATTCATTCTGTTCAGGAATTTATGTATGCAAAATTTCAACAAAATCGAACCTTTATTTTTTGAATTTTCGTGGACGAAAGAAACGCACACAGCATTCCAAAAGTAGACTCAACGCACATTTTGTTAGCATTAGTTTCGATTTTTTTAAAATTATATTAGCATAACCTTCGGTTGATCGGCAAAATTAAAATAAAAATGTTGGGAAATGGACCGCAGTTTGGCAAGCTTACAATTTCTTTATTAGACTTTTATTGGAATTGTTAGCAATTTTATACATATATTTAGCGCACTTATCCTTTTTATTATTCGTATGTGTAATAATATAAAAGGGTTGATTTATTGCCTACACTTTAGCGCTTCAATAATAAATTCAAATGGTAAATAATTGTAGCATTTGCCTGTATTAGTAACACATTTTGAACGAACAATTTTCTTTCTTTTTTATAAGTAAATGCTACAATTATTTACTATTTGAATTTATTATTGAAGCGCCTTCTAAAGTGTAGGCAATAAATCAACCCTTTTATATTATTACACATGCGAATAATAAAAAGGATAAGTGCGCTAAATATATGTATAAAATTATATACTTTATTGTATCCGGCGACTTCATAATAGACATTGACTAGTATTGTGAAATTGTAAAAAAATCTATATCTATTATCAATATATAATAGCGGAGTGTCTGTCTGTCCGTTTGTCACGCCCAGTTTGAGCAATTTCCCGGTGGAAATTTTGCATCCTTAGAAAGGACATTAGTGAGTGTTGGAAAATAGTTGGGTCCCAAAATTCCCATTTAGAGAGGGGAGGGCCTAAAAAAAATTTTGAAAATCCAATATTTTCCTATCGAAAAGCATTCGGAGGAATTAAGACCTCTCTTTCCTTATGAAAAATCAAAGCTAATTAATTGATAATAATAAAATATAAGTAAATTACGCAAATGAAAAAAACTGGTGTGACAGCACATCGCTCAACTTTCCTTACCTTAGGTAAGAGAAAGTTGTGTGCATTCGTTTTGACAGCAGATTTTTTCTTTTTCCTGCGTTTAAATTTCCATGGACTTTAACGAGTGATATAAAATATTCCCTTCTCTCGTCTAGAAGATTCTTTTTTTTTAGGACAAGAGAGTGTTTTTAGATTTATTAACAACAGCTATAAATCATCTATAATGAATATCTATTTTATTTTTTGTTCTAATCTATCTATTAAAATAATATTAAAAACTTCTTTCCCCGACGGGCTGAATTGAGACATTAATTGAAATGAATCCGGCATTCTTTTGAAATGGAATAAAAATAAGAAAAACCACTCTGAGTGGAGCAACAGCAACAAAAACATTTCACATAAATTATTGATAAAGAAAACAATCAAAAAAATCGACTCTTCAATTGATTGAATCGTGAGATTTTTTATCTACCTCTTCTTGCCTCTCTCTCTCTCTGCATTCTGACAATGAATAAATAAATAAATAAATAAATAAATAAACAAGTTATAGTAAATTAAAATTCCATTAATAAAGAGGTGATTAAACGGAGCGTTTAGTTAATTTATAGTTCTTGGTTGGGATTAAGAGATCTTAAATAATAGAATTGCAACATGCTTTATTGTCAAATAATTTCTCTCTCTCTCTTTGAGACAAAGGGCGTTGTGATAAATCGCTTACTATGAAAAGAAAATATTTTGAATGTTTTCTTTTATTTTATGTAAATTTTTTTACAGTCTTTTCGGTCATTTAAATCTTCTTATTTATTAATTGGTGGCCCATATAATATAAATAACGACGGGAAGTGAACCACTGGCCTTTAGTACATGAAGGGAGAAAATAGATTATTTCCTTACTGGCCTTAGTGACGTTTCGGCCTTTGTTCTATGCCATCCTCAGATTCGGCTTAATTATGCATCAAAGACATTTATTTTTCGATATTTTATTCTAATTTAATGACAATAATAATTCAAAATTCTATATATCCACATTCACAATTATCACTGGAGCTGGAGATCGTTTTGCCTTAATGATTGGGACAATATTTTAAAAGGAAAAAGAGTTAGTCTTCCCTGTCGTTGTGGTGTGTATCCATATGTGTATTTTTTTTACTTTTCTTGTTTGGATGTGCGATTAGCTCATTTTAATAAGATTTTATTATAACTATTTGTAACAACAATGTAAACCAGCGGTCGCCAAGCTTTCGGACCTCGCGGACCACTAATATGAATTTTTTCCATTTGTAATAAGGAGAGAACTTGCAATTTATTAATATGAAATGCATTTATTGAATATAACAAAATAATAAATTCATTTTTAATCATAACAAAATATTGTTTTCTTTTCTTGGTGGTTTAATTATTATAGTTTCTGTTTTTTTATTCTTTTCGGCATCAGAGGCCATATAGAGTTGAAACGAGGTAACCCAGACATATTTATTTACATCAATTGGTATCTAATTGATATAAATAACTTTTCATCGAATGTTATAATATTTAAAACAAAATACAAATCCCTGGGATTTTGTCAATAAGGCATATAATATGTACCATCATCGCTTTGACCCCCCCCTCCCCCTTTAATAAACCCACTCTCCTCTCCATTTTTCTAACGAATTACCAATTACGCAAAAGAAAACAAAAAAAAAAAAAAAAAAGAGAAAATTGTATCCCTTAATAATTCGACTATACTTCATTAAATTACATAACTTCATTTCGGATTTAATCCGTTAACTATTTACCTTTGCTGAATCATCCTTGTTAGTTTGTTGTTGTTTCTCTCTCTCATCAAGAATCAAAACATTTTGTCCAAATTATTAACAAAATTGAGTTCTTCGTAAGAAAAAAGAAAAAATTATTTCTATTCTTGTCATGTCTTAAGCCTTTTTTTTTATTCTTTAAAATCAATTGCATTAATAGGCAAGCAGCGTGGTTGGTTGCCTAATGACCTTTGTCTCTCTCATTTCTTCTTCGCTCCCAAATTTTCGATTAGGAAATTTGATTTTAATCAAAAAATAAAACCTTCATCATTTTAAATTAAGATTATTCAATCAAGAATAAACAAATATAAAATTTTTATTTATTTATATTTATATTTAAATAAGATTTTTCATTTCATTTCACCGGGATCTCCATTTATTTTTCCGTGCACGGAGACACGGTACACCTTAAACCCAGCCGACCTCAGGCCGCCCAATCCCTAACTCCTCATCATATATTCATTTTCCTATTTCTACTTTCTTTTAATCCAAACCAATCTATGCTAGGAAGGATGTTTCAAGAGGGTCTGTCTCCCTCAGCACTCCTGCATCATTTAGATGGAATTCTTCTTTACGTCACTTCCATAGGTGTCGCAGCAACTCCATCTCCTCCTAGAGCTTGTGCCAATCCAGGGCATATTTGGGGATTTGTTTATATTAAATATTTATATTTAATGAAAAAAATCCCTTATGTCCGGGAAGTGAGCTCCTAACTACTCTACAGATCGCCGAGCGCTCCGACTCCCTTTGGGAAGGTTTAAACTCTACTTTGCACCATTGATTACTTCATTTGATGAGTGAAGGGATACAAAGTGAAAATATCAGCGATTACATACGTATTATACCCAGATTTATTAATAACTAATAAGGAAAGCAAAAGATTCGATATCAAGATTTCAACGAAAATACACGTTTTGAGAGCCCCTTAGTGCAATAATGCGTTCTGTGAACAAAAAAAAAAAAAAAAAAAAATGTATGAAAATGTTATGAAAAAAAATGTGTAAATGCAGAGTAAAGATTTCTGAGAGAAAGAGAGAGAGAATGTAAACATAGATGTAAAGATAAAAAAAATAATTTAAAATTTTACTCAATAGAATTTGAAATTAAATTTTTTTCTTTCCTCAACTTCAACTTCATCTAGAAATCTCTCCTCCTCTTTCAAGTTGTCAATATTGATCTAAAAACATCTAAGTATTAATTTATTCAACTTTTATTTTAAATGTATTTTTGGTGATTGCAACTTCACCCCAACTTCTCCTCCCCCTCACCTTCCTCCATGAGGAGTCGCTCAAACCCACCTCAGGACAAAATATTTTTTTTTTTTTTTAAATCGTTGATTTTGAAGTCTAGGGAAAAGTGAGAGAAACGTTAATATTTTAGAATCTTGACAAAAAATTTTTTTCTTTCGACTTTACCAAGCGCCGTCGGTGTCTCGGGTCTAATCACGGACAATACGCAATAGAATGGAATTGCGCAAAGTTAGAGCAACGATTAATCAACTGGCTCTGGCAAAAATCGAACAGGTGAAAGAAACTCCCGCCTTTTCGTTCTCGTTTCGTCAAATTAATTAACTAAAGCAAAGTTTACTTTTAGAATGAGTTAAAAAAAAAAGAACAAGTTCATCCATCATCGTTTTATTTATTTAAAAAAAAAAAAGAACTCATTCACTTCTTTGTTTCGTTTTAATTAAAAATTACAAAGATTAATACGAAAATGAAATTAATACTCTTTGATTATTACCTTGGGTGATTTTATTTAGAAAGAAAAAAAGCTATAATAAATCAATTCAAAAATTCGTCGCCATTTTTGGGAAAGTTTTGTTTATAATTCCTCACTTTTTTTCTATTTGAGTGAGGATTGCTCTTTTTTGCAATTGTTCTGGTGAGGACGTAATATTTGGGTCCAGAAATTCATAAACGGATGAATCCAGGGCTGGAGAGGCGAGATATTTTGAGAAGCGATAATGCCGCCACACTGTAATATTAATAATAATAACGATTTATTAATAACAAGGGCATAATGAAGAAGAAAAACTAAATTTTGAAATTGTTTTTTATGAGAGAAAAGCTTTTAATTAATGGCATAAAAATCCTCAAATGCTAAGAAAAAAATCAATCTCTAGGCTCATTGGTCCTATTCCTGGTAGAGTATTTTTTGGAGTGAGACCTCCACCTCTCTTAATCCTTTACTTTATACTTTTTCTAGGGAAAAGCCTTAAAAACCCTAAATCCTAACAAATAAATCATTCTCCGGTTGGTTACCCTGGTGTATCGTGCACTAAAAACACACACCATTCCCTACCGGTTTCGGGTTCTCTAACCCATTCCCAGTCACCCTCCCCAATCCCCCATCTGGTATCCTTTTTGCCGCAATTGTTTTTTATTTTGTATTTTGTATTATTTTGTTTGTAGTTTCTAATAGAAATTTAAGTTTTATTAAATTCAATTTTGTCTTTGATTTTTTGTTTCTTACTAGTTTGAACTTTTTCGAGATAATCTATTATAAATGATATTACGATAATTATCTCCAAAAATAAAATTTAAAAAAATTATTTATATCAATTGAATAGCATATTATATTATTAGCCTGAATTAGATGTATCGATATATCGTTTAAAGTCTATATGACTTCAGATATCCGAAAGACTTAAAAAAAAACTCCAAAAATCTCATATCCGCATATCACACAGCTTTCTCTTAATTAAGGAAAATTTGTCCATACACACACAGAGAGAGATTTTTTGAAATTGAAGACCCCAAACTATTTTGAGATGGAAAATGATCTTAAAGATTAACAAACTAATTATATGTACAGCCATTTTAATTAAAATCTTCAGAAGGGTTAAAGAGAAAATCATAAAAAACTAAAAATGTATAAGAGTAAAGTGGACCTCAAACAATTTTGGGGAGGGCAAGGGTTAATATATTTCAAACATCATCTAATAAATAATTTATATATGAATTTTAATCAAAATCGTTAGAACCAATTTTGAGAAAATAAAAAAAAAACTAAAAAAGTAGATCAGTAAAGTTAGTAGTACCAGTTGAAAAACTTCGAGGTAAATGCGACGGAGTACGTTTTTTCGTTTGAGAAATCTCGTTCACACAGCCACACACAAACACATTCAGACAGAGAGACCCGCGCGAGGCCCATTTTTAGACTCAAGGGGGTCTCAAAACGTGTATTTCCGCTGAAATTTCGACATCGATTTTTTTTACGATCGTAATACTTTCCCATTATATATTACATATATATGCAAAAGAAAGTAAAAAAGCAATTAGGTTTCAGAGTTAAATCTCTCTCTCTCTCTCTGTCAAAACAACAAACGAGCATTTCCCTCCCACTTATCGAAATACAGACAGACTTTAAATCAACACAAAATAATAATAATCTTAACAAGTCGGTCCTCGTCAATTGTGGGTCATGTTTATTATTGTTGTTGAGGCCAATAAAAAATCGCTTAACAAGAAGAGAGAAGAGAAGGTATTCTCTTCATCCACCCAGGCCTTGTTTACAAATCAATTGCAACTTTGCATAATTTAATTATTATTTACGAAACGAAAGACACACACACACACACTCCTAC
>JAAAKE020104652.1:0-17741 GCA_010014785.2 Anisolabis maritima
GAATTATTTTCGAATACGAATTTTATTTAATCTTTCGAGGTATTTTGGTTTATGATAGATTATTGAAGATCCCTGAAAGGATCTCTTCGATTCTCTCCAATTCTCACTTAGTTGATTTATGCATCTTGATAAAAAAAAAGTAATTATTTATTTTTAATCAAGAAACCTTTTTTGTAAATAGTATAATTTTACTTATTTTCCTATTTATATAAATATATATTAAATATAAAGACTGCCTATAAAAAATATTTTTGATTGGAAAGATTATGTTGAGATTTCAATTGTAATAGACATTTTGAAGTCTCTTCAATTCAAAAAGACCAGTCCCTGAATACTTCTTTGTGGACCATCCTTTTCCCTTGTGAATTGTAATTTCTTTATTCTAAATTTAATTTATAAAGATTAACTAATTCTATTTTCTATGGATTACATCTCTAAATAAATAATTAAATTGTTTATTAAATAATTATATTAGAAATAGGAAACTTTTAGGCTAGAAATGCTTATTGCCCTCCTTGACGAATCAATTAGATTATAAATATAGAAAACACAATTTTTTTTTTATAAATAGCAAAGTTGATTACTCAAATGTTATAATTTCTTTTTTAGATCAAGAGGTTCGTTTTTAACTCTGAACCTTTTTTTTTTTTGTCCTTAGGGTAGTTAAACTTTTACAAAGGAAGAAGGGAGCAAAGAATGAATGGAAATGAATAGTCAGGCCAGCTGTATATGTTAATGCGTACAACTCTCTTTTATTTTTCGTTAGAACAAGAGAAAAATAATTGAACTTTCAACTTGGATGGAGGATAATCATTGTGCACAAAACATAATGATTATCCGTTGGAAAAATTTCTAAAACGCTAAGCCCTTTGAATATAATACTATTTGTCTGGGATCATTTCAAAATATTGTTTTGTCTTTAGACATCGGAGTAGTAAATCAAATTAAAAAATTTATTTTTATTTAGGAATTTTCAGACATATAATATTTTAATTATTATAAATGAGCTTCCGACCACTTCGGTACTTTGAGAATCGCCCTTTAATTAGACAACCATCTCAACATATATGCATGTCTGGTTAATTAGGTACCATAGAAAGGTAGTTCGTATTTTGTTGCAGACCTGGAATGCGCAATTTACTGTTTAATCTTACTAGAAATTAACAAGTACTCATTTGTGGTCTAGAGGAGCTATTGAGCAATTAATCCAAAATCCATTAGTGAGTTGGCCATTTGGGTTGCCTACTTTCCGGTAAGCAAAAACGAACTCTCATTCTGGTATAATGATTAAAATGTTTTCATTGTCAGCATTTCAAGTATGAATTCAGGAAACAGCTCGATTCCCATCAATCCGAAATTAAATCAAGTGGAATAAATAAAAAATAATGAGAGATAACGTTAATGTTATACACTATACAGATACGGTCCTAAAATGTGCGACCGCAAGGTTTACTAATTAGAGTCCCGAAATTTGTACTTTTTATAATATCGTTTTTTGAGGCTCTTTTACTAAAAAGAGTAATTTTCCTTTTAACCATTTTTCTTTCTCAAATATTTTATCTTTTTAAGGAGGGTTGGGTGTTTTCTAAGTAATGCTCATTTGAGTCAAAAAGGTCAACTAGCCCAGCCTATATGAAATTAGAGGAATTAGTAATATAGGGCCACATATCGCAAATACATGTTGTAAACTACGCAGCTGCAAAAATATAAGGGATGGGGTTGTTCTTACCTCAATGATTTTAATTTTTTTATAACAAGTTTTAATTTTATAAGGTTTTTTTAAGCCAACTAAAACTAGTTTTAATTTTTTATAAAAATTTTTAGGTGAAAGCATCGTATCCCTTCGTGACGTGACTATCTGCGTTTAGATCAAAGTAGTGAATATTCTTGTCCTTGTTTCGAAATTAAAAAAATAAATTCGTTACAAATATGGTAATAAAAATATAACTCCATAGAGTTCACTTACAGTGGGTGTATGGAAACAGCACAAAAAATAATAGGGAGGAGTTTTTAGTTTATTTATTTTTTGGTATTAATTGGTTTTTGGGTGCAAGAATCACACCCTCGAACCTCTTAGAATTATTATAATAATCTAGTAGAATCCACTTCTTAAGATGATCCACCTCTGAAAGTAATAAATAAAATTTCGCGTAAGAAAGTAAGAGGCAATGAGGGCTTGAGTAGAGTAGGAGAAGGGTAGTAGGGAGAGCCCCTATCCCCTATCCGTCCTCCCTTCTCCTAGCCTAGCATGCATGCAGTCCACTTGGGATTCTTCATTCATTCAATCGGTGCATTTAAGAGGAAACCATTCACTTCACCGCTCATATTCTCTCTTTTTCTTTCTCGCTCACTTTTCTTTTATATTTTTAACCTTTCCTTTTTTTATTTTCCCTGGGTGAAATTGATTTAAGTGAATGTGATTTTTATTTTATCATTTTTATTTTGTGTTCAATTGTCAGAATATATTTAACTTCTTGTTTTTTTATTTCAATGATGACAAACTATAATATCACCAACATGTATCTCAAGTAAGTTAATATTTCTTTATTTCAGTATTTCATAAAAAATTTCTTAATATATTAATTTTTCTTTTTCTGAATTCATTGAAAATAATTTAAGATTAAAAAATCATTTCAAAAAATTATTCGCGTTTTGTAATTGTCTATATTCTCATGTGCCTGGTAATTTATATTACATTTATTGAATAATTATATAACTTGATAAATTAATTACTAGTTTCTTTTAGAATTATTATAATAATCTAGTAGAATCGGCATAACAACATTTTATTTAATAAGTTAATGATATTCTGATAAGTTTAATTATTTCATAGTATCACTCATTATTCATATCTTGTATTATATTCAAGCACTTTTAGTGTGATTAAGTTTTTTATTTTTAATTGAACATTTAATTTAAAAAATGGCGTATGAGAGAATTGGGCGATTGGTCTTCTTTTCCAAGAACCATCGTCTTGTTGGACTTGACGAAAAGGTAAAAATTTGCTTATTTATTAGGACTCATTAAATTTATTTTATTATATAAAAAATATTTCGATATATTTCTCCCATTGATTTGATATATGGTCAATTTTCATAATTTATTATTAAATACAGTGGCGGACTGAGTCTAAAAATAATGGTTGCCAGGAGACGATTTGTGCCTATCCACAACTATGAATCAATTAAAATTTTTAACAATACATAAGGGAAATTATAGATTGAATAAAAATACTTTATCTAAAGTCTAGGGGAACCCATTTGTCTTCGGAAAGCTGATGTTATTCTTTGATTTATTTATTTATTCTCTTTGTTGATTTTATTCTATTATTAAAGGAATTTAAAATATTTACAAACACGGCTGCCGAGAGCTTATTTGTTAGCTGGCCCAGGGATTGAATCCCATATTTAACAATGTATTTGTCTACCACCCTTGAAATGCCCCCCCCCCCTACAACTTCCCTTGTTCTAGCCTCTCGACGGCCCTTTTATTATTTATACCTATTTGTTTTTCTTTAGGCAAATTTATCGATTAATCCTATAATATTTTAATAAACTTAAAATCAGCACATCCTTTTTTATTCATTATTAAAATTTAAGCTTAAATACTCATTGCTTTGATATTGACCCTCTTATTAAAGTATTAAGTTAACAAATCTTAAAATATCATTTTAATAATAGTTTTCAATATTCTTTTTTATTGTCGTTAAAATTTTTTAATTTAATTTATATATTTAACCCATATAATAAATTAATAATTCATGACGTTGTCGCATAGCAACAGTTTGAACAACATCAACAAGAGAGGAGGAATAGGATGAAGAATTTTACGGATCGATTTCTTTTTCTTTTACAAGCCTACCTAACTCTTTTATATATATATATCTCTAAACTCTACAAGCATTAATAAAATCAATACAGAATTAAATTAAAAAAAATATTTTTCAATCAGATAAAAAGTTTTTTTATATAGAGGTCTTGTCTTAAGAATAAGTTCTATTTACATGTTTTTCCTAGGTGAACAAAATTATTAAATAAAAAAATCGTTATTGACATTCTTCATCTATTCGTTTAAATATATACCATTTTGATTTAATTTTAGATATGGTAATAAAACGATTTCTGTTATGCCTTTAAATTGTTGATATAAGGTTTGCAGTGATATAGGTCAACCTTTAAATTCATGGCAAATATTTTTCTATAAAAATCCTCGGTTGGTATTGTTTTATATGTAGTAAAGGTAAAGATGAAAAAGCGTGGCAGCTAGTTTTATTTCTTTCATTAAAAAAAAATCCCAGAGCGACGTTTCGGTCAGCTATGCGACCATATTCAAGGTCAGAGATTTTGTCAACAGTATGCCATTTTATGTGTAAAAGGAATGCAAAAGCTTATTTCTCTTTTGTCGGGCGAAAAGAACACTAAATTCACGCTTATATTAGCAAAAATATTTGCATCTTTTCTTACCCTTAAGAAGCTTTAGAAAAATATATTACCCTAATTTTTTTTCTCTTTTCAAAAGTGAAGCGTTAATTATATAAAAATATCCATATTTTAAACTAGTAGCCCTTCATTTAATTTCCGAGGTTAAATCTCTAACATCCTCCTTAAAGTTGATTAGATTAATTGCATTTGACTCAGTCAGATTGATGGAAATGAAATTCAAAATAGTTTAGAAAAAAATTTAATTAAAACTTAATTTTAAATTTTAGTGATGATAGATAATATTCATAGATATTAAAAGCTAATTGCAGAAGTAGCCAGTGACAACAAGTGTTACATGTACGAATAATGTCTATGCAAAAAATTGAGGAAATTAATTTCCATTTTTCTTGTTTTCAATATAAGTTTTTAATCAATTGGTATAAATATTATGACTTGATAACATTATCCAAAGTAAAATATTCTGAGTCTGAATGGGCAAGAGTATGATATTTAAAATTTATTATTTACCATCTGAAATAAAAAGAAGAGCAGAGTACCCACCATATGGTGCTTAAAATTCGTTTGTTTTTAGTTACTGGAGGGAAGCCAACCCATATGGCCTACTCGCTATTGAATTTTTCAATTAATTGCTCATAAGCTCCTCTAGAGCGGATCACGCATGCTCAGTTATTAACTTCTATGGAGAAGCGTGCTATCCTCTAGAGGAATTTTGGAGCAATTAATCGGAAAATCCATTAGTGAGTTGATCATCTGAGTTGCCTACCATCCATTAACCAAAAACGAACTATTTATTTCTCCAACCCGTGGTAAAAATAGCACAGAAAACATTTTTTTCTTTCAAAGTTAATAAATTTATATTCGAGTTTCTAAGTCAGAAAATAGGTTATATAGTATGTTGTGATTATGAAATTGGGGTAATAGTAGAAGTAAACTACCTCTCAGATAGCAGTATTTAATATCAGTATCAAATTTTGTTGAACCAGTGTCCAATATCTAATGTGGCTAAACAGGGCTTCCATTATAATTGAAATAAATTTTAATATTCATGGGAGCGATTAAATCATGAAGCTTTACCTCTACGATGTCAGTGGCATAAAATCTAGTTCTGTTGCCATTTTATTTTCTCGAAATCTTATCTGACCTTTACCTTCCTATAACCCGAAAGTTGATATATAAGAAAGACTAGTTTTTTAAAGTACCGGGTTGATGTCGTCCTGCATTGTCTCTTTTCACGCTATCCATTTGCAGTATTTTTTTCCCTTTTTGAGGGCTCACTTGAAGGGGCGGCTCGGGCACTCAAAGCTCCTCCCAATTATCCGGTTCTAAATTCTTTATATACTATCTTTTCTTTAAATAAAAAGCTCAGAACCTTAGTTTTTTGGAACATTTACAGATTGTTAAATATTCATTTAATCTTAATTTCAAAATTCATTAAAATTGAGAGAGTGTCAGCAGGGGTGAAACATCCGGACTGATATATAGATATAGGCCTATACAAGGCAAGTCCTTAAACAGGATGGGGATATAGAATTTAACTCCTTCCTCCTCCCTACAACAAAAATTGGAGGAAAATAATTAATTTTCACTATAATATGGATGAAGTAAGGTGGTTGTTCTTATATTAGAGTAATTTGTAAAATTAATTAAGCATAGAAAAATAATAAAAAAGCTTTTCCCTCTAAATGCTTAAAAAAATTTAGTCCTGATATTTTTGCTCTAATAATGTTTTGACATTTATATTGGGCAAAATTTTGACAGAAGAAAGAAAGGATTTTTTCTTTTTAAGTGTCAGCTTGATAAAAATTTATTAGGTTGAAAAGAAAATTGCAAAAAAAAAAAAAAAAAATAGTTCGGTGCATATTTTGACGGCTAAAGAACTTTTTCTATACTCGACTGACTAATCGGCCTATTAAAATAAATAAATAGCTTCCTTGGGATATATAAATTCGATCCGTTTTGCTTGTGCGAAGGTGAGCGCACCAACTCCCTATTGGATTTTTCAATTAGATTCGATTGCTCTAGAGCGAGCGGCAATCATCAACAAGTGGTCCACGAAATATAGGTGGTCCAGAAGGCCGTTCTTTAATTTAATTTATGCTTATGTAAAAAGATGTAAAATTTTAATGTATACACGTAAGTATAAAGGGCACAAATGTATTTATGATTATAATTAAAAAATTAGATATTTCTAATCAATATGAAAGTATAATGTTCATTATTATAAAACTTAATATATAATATATAGTATATGGTAATGTATAGTATGTGCACGTTGGGTTTAGAGATCCACGAGTTTGAGTTACTATCCCAAAAGGTTGGAGACCGCCTTTCTAGAAAAGCACTGGAACAATTAATCAGAAAACGAACGAATTCATACTGCCCATTGTAAATGCAGGAAATTGGTGAAGGGTGGTAAAAGGAAATGATAAGAGGGGAGATAAAAAGGGATTCCGTGTTACATATGAGACAAAAAGGTCAAACAAAAAAATGAACCAGAAAAATTTTAATCAAACAAAAATGGTTTATCATCATAAATCTAAAATAGCATTCTTCGGTTAATTGACATATTCTATGATGGCTAAAAAATATTGTTTCACATGATTACAAATAAGAATATTTTAAAGAAAACTGATAAAATTAAAAAAAGCATATTGGCAAAAACCTACTTCAAAGCAAACTAAGAAACAGGTCAGTAGATGGATGGATGAGTTAAAATTGAGCCTTATTTTTCTAACAAAGTGAAGAGGCCTCCATCCAGGGCTTTTATTCACTTTATTCTCTTTATTCTTTCGCATTGATACTGGCCGTAAATAGATTAATAAAACTTAATATAATACAATGGGAAAGAAGAAACCTTCCACCTCTCAAGGATCAGATGTTCATCCTTGTTCAAGATTTGTAGTCGCTATTCTTGTTATTTTTATTAACAATTTTAAAAATTATTTCTTTCATTTCTCTTTTCTAACAAGGGAATGTTTTAATTCAACAGATAAAATTTTATTTAATTATGAAAAGTCGTGTATCGTGGTTTACTCTTAAAAAAAAATATATATAAATATCAAAAAATAGAAAAAGATAAAGAATAGTTATATATTTATTTTATTCATCAATTGACCAAATTTGAGGTTTCAGCCTTTGGTAAAAAACCATCCTCAGAGTCGCGATTATCTCACTTAATACGTATGAACATTCCCCAAAAGACATTTTACATCCTTGTAATTCATTCACTATTACCCCATTTACACCTTTTGCTTGTTAATTATTTCCTAAAGGCCTTTTTGATTATTTTCATTATTACGCCCTTTCTAAGGCCCTTACTTTATTTAAATTAGCCATATTTAAAATTATTTATTTTGTCTTTCGGTCTATATTTCGGTTCCAATATTGAAATCTTATTTGTCATAAAATTTCCAGTCTAATTATTTGGATAATTAGACCTGAAGAAAATAAAAATTTTTCGCTCATACCCATCCGAAAGATTAGTGTAAAGTTTTTAAGAAAATTTGTTAATTAAATTGTTCTCACTAATTAAATAGTATTATTTAATTAATCATAAAATAAGAACAAGATATACAGTTATTCGAAAGCCCCTTCGTTTAATCCTCTAAATCAGATCAATATTTATGAGTATGAAATTTTTTCAGTTGAGACAACAAACGAACTCAGAAGTAGAGGCTTCTCTTCATGATTTATTCGCTTCCCACTCTGAGCCATCAATTTATTTAATTTAGAAAGTGTGAGATGATTGTGTTGACGATAATATTGACTTATATATTGATTTATTGTCTCTTGGGGCGTTTCTAATATCACTAACTTTTTCAAAACATACCCCTATCATTCAATGTAAATTTTATTGTATTTATCTTATGTTGCTGGCCAAATGGACGAGGTCAAAATTAGCTTAATATGTCGAAAAAGAGATTAAAAAAAAAAAAAAAAAAAAAAAATTTTTATTTAAATTAGTGAAATTTCGTATTTTATTCAAATATATCCTTATGCTTGTTTGAACCAATCTAGTCTGCAATGATAGATTTTTTTTCTTGTACATGAAACTTAATTTGAAAACTTATTCCACTAGGAATGTCCACACTTCGAGAAATCCCGAATCGGTAACTTTAATAATTTAACCCGTATATGTAAATCGAATAACTGTTAGTTATTGCAGAGTTCAACAAATATTAATAAATTCTCAATATAATAATTATCTCTCATTAGAGTGTCTGAAAAACTTCTTAGAAGATATTCTTCAGTAAGATATATGATATGATATATGAGGTTGCAAAAAGGTCTTGTTAGGTTACATTTATAATATTAGTCCAATTAATTCATTTATAAAAACTTGTAATATGAATTTTTAATAGAGACCTTCTTCCGTTACCTCCATACTACTCATTTCTCTGAATATCAAAATTAATTTGCTCAATTTAAATATCATGAGAGGAGTGGGGAGGGGGGCATAAATTTGTTCTTTTTTTTAAGGTTTCAGATTCTTTTATTTTGGCTGCTTTTCTCCAATAATTATTCACCTCAGCCATTACTTCTCATAATTATGAATTTTCAATTCATATTTAAAAAATCTAACGCACGACCGTTTCTTAGCTATCCTTAGCTGTGATCAAAAGTGAGACTGCATTAGTCGATTCGGCCGATTTATGATTGTAGTTTGAAATCGTCTCATCTTTTTTTTTTTTTATTAAAATGAATATGAAAAAATAAGAAATTTCTTATAGAAAGAACAAGATCATGGAAGGAAATTTTATTTGAAATGAATAAAATATTCCAAAATCCTAAAATTATCGTGAAAAACTTCGGAATCAAAAATGACTTATAGCCTATATACAGATGGAAAATTTGATAATTTTTTTAATGCCAAACCTTCTTACTACACCAATAAAATCCCTAAAACTTAAATTATACTTAGCCTTGCAAATTATCCTTTAAGTTAAAAAGTAAGTTTAAAAAAAATCTATGTTAATTGTGAAATCAAAAGCTAATAATCACCAATCGACTTTATTTTATTATTTTTAAACAGATTTTAATTTAATTTATATAATCATAATTCTATATAAGAGTAGAGCAAGCACTTAAATTCATTCTCATTTGACGTTATACTTTTTAAGTATCATGAAATAACAATTTCTTTCTCTAAAGATATTTTTTGATAAAATAAATATCATAGTTTCCCAATTAATTAATTACATATCACATTTGGTCAGAAAAATATTTTAAATATTTGTCACTATAAAATTTCGTTTCATTATCGACCCTGGAATTTCTATATAAAAAAATTAACCTTTATGTGCTAAATAATATATATAATATATTTATTAAGAGTTTAAAAGTTAAAAGACAAGTCCTTATTTTATATATTTCGCTACTCTATTTTGTTCATTTTCTTTATTTATACTCTCATTTTATGACACGTTCTTTTTAAGGAATGTTTATTTAATTTTATCCCAAAGTTATTATATTATTTTATATATTAAACGAAAATCATGCAATAGATGCCTAAAAAAACCCTTTCACCCTTGAACTATATTTTTTATATTATGAAAATAATAAAGTCTTTATAAATATTTTATATTTTTTATTATAAAGTGTCACCTTGGATTTTAATTTTGGAATTTTCGAATAAAGGCTTTTTTTAATTTAGAAAGAAGTGTTGTACTAAAGATATTTATTATAGATTAATTACTATCAATAATTTCTTTAGGAGAAATATAGCAGATCAGGCCCTAAAATAACAACAACTAAATAAATAAAATTCATCTTACTTGGCAATTATTTAAATATCATGAGAGGCATAATATTCTTAGTTTTTACTTATTGGAAGGTAGACAATACAAATGTCCAACTAATGGATTTTTCGATTAATTTTTCCAGTTCCTCTAGAACGGATCGCATGCACATTTTTTTTTAAAATTGAGCATACTTGGTTTGGTCCATTCTAGAAAAACTCTGAAAAAATTAATCGAAAATCCATGAGCTGATCAATTGGGTTGCTTACTTTTCAGCAAGCAAAAACACGAATTTATCCTCCAAAGGCTAAGAAAAGATAAAGAGGACAAAGTAGTTCGGTAGAATTTGAAGTATGAAACCATCTTGGAGAATCCTGGCAATCTTAAATAAATTGAGATTCTATTCTCTTCTAGTCAAGCATTGAATTCTTCTAAATAAAATTATTAAGATAATTATTAGATAAAATGCGAGTATCTAGCAGAGAGAGGTGTTGGGTAAAGAAGAACCGAGGGGGCTAGCTGGTCAAAGGATTAGGATATTTTAAAAAGTAGTAAGAAGCTTTATGGTTAGTTAAATTAATTTAAAATTTAAAATTCTTCCCCCAGAAATTTTATTTTATCCTCTTTTCTCCATAAATTCTTCAACGAATTATATTATTATTATTGTACTTTATTGTAACATCCTTTAATGTAACAATTTAAAATTTTGCTAGTTTTGCTATTTACGTTTTTATTTCTGATTTGTTTATAGTGTTAAGTTGACCATTTCGGAAGGCTGGTCTCTTTTCATTAAGAGTCCTAGCGACATTATATATTTTTTATTAAATCATCTATGAAGTTAAGTAGCTAAGTATTTCATGGTTGGCGATATCTATGCGTCTCAGCCAGGATATTTTTATAACACAATACTGCATTTACCTCGAGACGTTTCCGGCTCAATTATATCATCCATCTTCAAACTATAATAAATATTGCTTTACAAAAATACTTTTTGTCTCACTCTCTGTTAAGATGGCCCAACAATGTTTGAGCATATATTTATTAATGACAGATGGTCCCTCAGAGTTAAACTTTTATTAAAACACTATGTTGATCATTTCTTTAATTTTTTCCGTTAAAAACTAAAAATGGGATAAGAGAAAATTTATATTCTCACCATATTTAATTAATAAAATTAATTTATAAACACTCGAAGAATGTTATATTACTCTTCTAAAAATAGAACTTTTACTTGATTATAAAACTTTTGTATTATAAAATAATCGATTTACATATTATATTTGAAATTGATTATATTAGTAATTTATTTTGAAATATTTCCTAGTTATCAAAAAAAAAAATTTCTCCTTGGTGTCAATTTAGAATATTTTAAAAAGTAGTTTTTTGTAATTCCATATTCTTTTCGAGGTCGAATCATTTAATTGATTTCGATCTCTCTATTTAGGATATTTGAGATAAAAATATTATTAACATTAATCAAAATAATTGAAAAAATAACATAATAATGGGTGACTAGAAAAAGAAAGATAGAAAGAAAGGTCAACAGATTCCCGTAGGGCCTCTGTGACTTGCCACACCCCTTCTCCAAAACAAGTCACAACGTCATCATATATTGTAATATTTATAAAAAAAAATCTTAGTTTTCAACTCTAACATATTTTTTTTTTTGTAGAAATAATATCAAAAAATTACGAATCATCCCACATTGTAGACGTTAGTTAGAGCTTTGTTTAAACCACAACACCTAGGTGCCCGCAGTAAGGGAAAGAGAGGTCATTTGCTCCCCCCTCAAACCTCCACGCAAGAAAAAAATTAATAACAATAAAATAGATTTTTTAAAAGTCATTAATCAATTTATAATGTCACATGCTTCAATTTTATTTTATTAATCAATTCTGTTCTGAGTTCTTAAGAATGTTTTTCAAATAAATTAAATTTTTTTCAAATGATTTTCATTTTACACTCTCATGAAATATTTTACAATTTCCCTCTCCTTCCTAAAAAAAATCCTGCACGCGCCCAGTAGCGTAACTAATATACTGGAGCCTGCCTTTTTTAAATAAACAAAAGAAAGGTAAATAAAATGTTTATGGTTTCGTGTGCTAAACACCCAATCCCCCCTTCCTCCATTATATTTATAGGCATAAGAAGATTTTGAGACTTTGTAACATAAAGATCTTTATACAAATTGCCAAAATTTTTCTACTATTGATATTTTTTTTTGTCTTTTCTGCATCTGAGGCCATAAAGACATTAAATCTTGTATAAATTGTTACTTCACGATCAGATGGTCATTGATTCGTTTCCCATCAGCAAAATTTTTTAAAATTATATTTCCTACCAATTAATTTAAATAAATATGGATGAACATCTCATATTTAAAAAATAAATAAATAAAAAGAATTGCTCAAGATAACATTATCTAATATAATTAAATAGTACGTTATTTTATATATTTGGTATAAATTAAGAGTTTTCCCTAAAGGATTCCCGGGTCACAGTTTCTGAACCTCGTATTCATTGTTTAATTTTTTGCCATTGATGAATGAATATTTTTTGATATATTAGTTGCTAAATTGATTTTTTTTTTATAAATTTTACTAAATATAGTTATTTGATGGCCACATTATATTTATTCAATTTTATATTATAAAAATATAGATATGAAAACTAAGATAAAAATTTTATAGGTAATTAAAAAAATTTTGTTTTAAAAAAGTTGAGTTGCGTGTTTATTATAGTAAATGTAATTGGCATGCATGCATCGTGTCATTAGGTCGTTTCGAATGAATTAGATAGAAAGGGACGACGGAAAGGTGTTTCTGACCTAGATTATATTGGATTGGACATCGGCCTTCAGCCATCACTGGGTCCATCAGTGGACCTCTCAGCCTCCCTTCCAGGCTGTTTGCTTTTATTTTAGAATATCAGAGTTCATTGAATTTAGTGAATGGGAATCTTAGGATCAGGGTCAACATCAAACATTTAGATTATGTACATATTTCAATTTTATTATCATTTAATTGGTGGTTAAAAACGCGCCACCATTTTGATTGGTCTACATAGCCCCCTCAGACTGACTACTTTTTAATGTTGAAATATCTACTACAATTCAAGGGCATAATTATTATTGATTATCAGATTAGAGAAATTTTATCGTTAATTTTCAATTAAATAAAGTAAACATGTTAATAAGCTTTCAAAAAGAATAACAAGATTTATTAATTATAGTTAATAAATATATATAGTATTCTTTTTAATATTTTATAATGCTTAAAAGAATATTAAACATAATTAAATGTTGATTTTCTCGGGTTAATTATTTTACCATTCAACATCTCAAGATATTTATTATATTTTATTTATAAATGGTTATTATATTGCCTCCATTATTTGCACAAAGGCTTTAGTAACATATACATCAATCCTAGCCAATCTTTGGCATTTTCCAACTCCTTCATCTATACATATTTAAGTGGTTTAATAGCCTCGGCAGAACTTTAAAAAGACACAATAATAACTACAAGTAATAATAAAATAATTATTTTATTGTGAAGAGCAATCAATTCCTTATTTTTTCATTTAATTTGCTCACCATTTTCACCAGTTTAACCTCTAAAAATTCCGGGTTTAAAATATGCCGATTTTTTGAAAAAAGTTTATACCTATTCTAGTATGATTTAGAATAAAGGAGATACCTTTTATCATATAATAAGTATAAAATAAGTTGTCCTGCATTTGTATGCAGGTAGAAAATTCGATAGTCCACGAAAACCAAACTCAAACCATCAAAAATTTGCAGGTGAAAAATGCAGAATAAAATATAAAATAAAAATCATTCTTTAGAAATTAGGGTACGCAAAATATGCAATTATGTGAGCTAATATAGTATTATTTTCAAAACATAATACCATTGATTTTCACGATAAAATAAAAATTACTTAAAGATTACTTGTAGTGTCTTATTTTAGAGTTCTGATACTCTATACGTAAAACCTTTACCTACGCATATTTCTTTCCAGTCGCCTACACTTATTTCTCTTGAGGGTTAAGGATTACCTATAATTTAGGGATAACTCTCACTATCCAGTAGTATAATTAGGATTCTTGTTGGAGGAAGAATAAAATTTTTGTTTTGCAGAGTCTTTTGAGTTAGTTTTTGTTGAAATTGATAAATATATTAAAGCCAGCCAGATTTTTATAGGAAAAACAAAACGAATAAATGAGACCAATATAACTTATTTGATCAGGAGCGACATTAGTTTGGGACCATCTTCAGGCTTTAAGATCAATCAAAAATGTTTTTCATTGAAAATACTCTCTAATTGAGCAAACTCAGTAATGTTTGTATAGTTACTGAAATCACTTTGTATGTTACTTGTCTTTATTTGAAAGTAGTTCTTATTAAAAATTCTATTTCATTTTTTGTTTTACTAATTCTTTTTTTCATGTATTTTTTGTTTTTATTGGAATTTCATATTGTATTTTGAAATTTTCTTTGGATTTGGCATTATCATATCCTTTGGAAAGAAATAATTATTGAATCTCTGAGGACGATCTGTCTTAACATTCTCTTGACTCCTTATGACGGACTCTTTTTATTTTGTTTCAATAATTTTTCTTTTCTTACAATTATTGATTGCGTATTTCTATTTGTTTTTAAATTATTTTATCACAATATTTAATAAAGATCTGGTGCGACTAAACGCGCATCACATAACTTTCTCTTACCTAAATTAAAGAAAGCTGAGTGATGTGCTGTCACACGAGATTTTTTGCGTCGGGTCCCCAGTAGCCTTTCTCTAATCTCTTAATAGAACAATCTACAGCCAATTTAATCAATATCATTAGTTTAATTTAAGGGAAAATAAAAAACTCAAAAACCTACAAGAGAAAAGTGGGTCCCAAACAATTTTGAAGGGGTTAATACATTTCAAACATCATCTAATTAATAATAAATATATGAATTTCATTCAAAATTGTTAGAGCGAATTTTGAGAAAATCAAAAAACTAAAAAAGTACATCAGAAAAGTACTATTACTCTGGCCGATTTTATATCATTGGTCTTATGCATCCATTAAAAAAAAATTTTTTGCCTTTCCCATCAAAATGTTGGAAAGACATCCCTTTTCCTTAAAGGGATAAAATGCATATTTTATGAATTTTTTCTTTCTTCCCTTAAAAATAAAACTTATAATAATGTCAAGAATAAAGAAATTTACTTTAAAGGCTTTAATTTGACCTTTAACTTTTCTTTAAAAAAAAATTGAAAGGATGGATCTCTTGATCAAATAATTAGATTTCAATGAATCAAGTTTAAGATTTTTTTTTAGGTTTTTATTTTTAAATTGATACTTTTTCGCATATAAACTTAATTATATAGCGTACCTATAAGAAAATAATGAATTTAAATTTCAAAAAAAAAAATATATTTCATCCAATATTTTAAAATGGAATCAACAAAATAATACGTATATCTTTTTCAATATCATGACTGACTTTTACATCTTATAAAAAGATTTTTTTTAAATTAATTTTTAATTAAAAAAATACTTATATTAATACTCTTTATTGAAGCTGAGGGCTCCCTTTTCCCATAGTCCATTCGAGATGGCAAAATAATATTTTTTCTCTTAAAAAAGGCCAAAAGATCAAAAATCTTTTTTTTTTTATTTTAAGTCATTTTAATCTGCTGAGGCCATTTTGACTATATTATACAATTGTATAGAAAAAAAAATCAGAGCGTTCATTGGCGGTGTTCCTTCGAGGTCATCCAACCTAGGTTCAGCGCTGTTTGACCTTACTTATCAACAAAGATCTTGGTGGCTGTTGTTCTTCTTTCTGGCCAGTCCCGCCGCCTAATATTTTGTTAATTGGTAAAATTTTGCTAGGATTTTTAACGCCCCCCCCCCTTCGGTAACCTCTGCTTGAAGGTAAGGGTCTCTTAAACACATTGAGATAGCATTGGAGTAACTATATTATATATAGAATATCGTCCAAGAGAAAGCAAAATTGGGGCCCAGGAAATATGAAAAAAGAAGGTGGATAGGTCAGGAACAAGCCAAAAAAAAAGCCATACAAAACGGGTAAGCTGAAGTGAAAAAATTGTGCTATTTGTTCCTTTTGACGCCTATATCACTAATTCAGGGGGTTTGGAAAATAAATAACATAATTATATAAAAAAATGCTCTAAACATATCTCACCCTCAGATCGTTAATTCTTTTAATTAATTTTATTTTTTTCAATTCATCATTGTCTTTTTTTTATATAAATAATAATTTTTTTATTTATTGGGAGCGCTGTTGATATAATGAATTCCCATTGGAGGGTGAATTATGTGAGATCGATCAAACGCCGCCATGGAGTATCATTTTGGCCTGATTTTCAAGCAACAAGTGACGCACAACTCAACTTGAAACATTACAACGAATAACAGAAAGGCAAAAATAAAATTAAAAAAATTACTATCTGTTTCACCCTCTCTTTTACAATTGTTAGTTGAAAACATGTATTTTACAATACAGTTGAATTTTATTAAATAATAATATGTACAGTGAATCAATTTTTTCACAACCCATATTTAATTATCGAAGCAAAGGTGGAAGGAAGTTGCGGTGACAAAACGGAAATGGAAGTTAACTTTATATAATGAACAGGGTTGAGGGTTGAATGCAACCCAAAATTTTATTTTAAAAGAGTTTTAAAAACAAAATTCAATTATAAAAAGGCTAAAAAAATTTTTGTTTACCGAAAAATTGTTAAAAAAACTGAAATCATGGTTTCTCATTTTGCAGGACGATTAAAGATGTATTATTATTTCCAAAAAGAAACTAATAATTAATAAAGGTAGCCAATTTTTATTTTGTTTTACCTAAATATGTAATATATAGGGAGAAAGTGATGCGATCGCAAAAAAAAATCGATTTCGAAATTTCAACTGAAATACAAGTTTTGAGGTCCTCTGAAAAAAGTAAAAATGATTATCGTAAATTGGTGTGTGTGTGAGTGTGTTATAAAAAATTTCGAAGCTGAAATTTTTGACATCAGGTCACTTAGCTTTCCTTATCTTAGTTAAGAGAAAGTTGTGTGATGTGCGTTTAGTCACATCAACTTTTTTATTTTTCTTTTCAACATAGGTTACTTTTTCCAAAGGTCAGGGGGCAATGTTTTATAATCTAAATAAAAACTTTTTAGCCTACATTGGAATTGAAAAAAATTAGTGACGACCGCACATCACACAACTTTCTCTTACCTAAGGTAAGGAAAATTATTGTGTAAGAGAAAATCAAATAAACTAAAAAGACTACATCAGTAAAATGGATCCAAACAATAAGAGGGGATAAGGCTTAATATGTTTCAAAGATCATCTAATAAATAATTGATTTATGTATTTTAAAAACGGATTTTGAAAAATCTGAAAAAAAAAAAAAACTAAAAAAGTAAAATAAGTACACCTAATTCTCTTTTTACACGATAGATACATTCCCAATAAAATCGTGTAAAAAAAGATATTAGCTAAATGGAAAAATAGTAGATTGGTTCCAGACCTAAAAAAGCAA
>JAAAKE020104663.1:0-17741 GCA_010014785.2 Anisolabis maritima
CCGTCGCACGGCCTTGCCTGGGGGTTAGGGTTGAAAACTATCATAAAGAGATATGAAGAACCTTAGCTCGGGTAACTCAGCAACCACGAACTCAAAAGATTTAAACCCCTAAATGGGTATACAAAATTTTACATAATGTGAACTTATATTTTATAAAAATTCCAAATTTTAATTATAATCTATCTTTAAATCTCGCTCTTCCCCTTCCCTCCTATAGGAAGTGTGTCTTTTGACATGAAAGATCTTCGCACAATAAAATGGAACTGAGATGTTCGCATATGTGGTTCAATGAATTGAAATTTTAAAAAATTTGAATATATTTCAGTGATCTATGAACACAATTTTGTATATTAATAAAGCAGGGACCATATAAAAAAAATTTTTATAAATAATAAATATAGTTTTTTACAAGCGTTTATTAAAATAAATAGTGTTTTTAATATGCTTGACAGTAGAACTCCGTACTTTTATTGAACAATAAATAAATGGCAAAAGGACATTTCAACTATTAATTTTTGATGTTAATAGAATTCCTAATCACCTGGTAATTATTTCTGCAACGGGTTATATAACTTGTAAGTGACGGAGAGGAAAAAAAAACGGAGAGTGAGAGAGCGAGGATTAATCGTTCTATCTTAAATAAATAAATAATTATAACTAGAATAATTTATTTATTTTTTTTTTTTTGAAGAAGCTCCAAATAATTTCATCCTGAATTCATGTGATTTGGAATAATTAAAGGTTAACGGAGTTCCCTAAAGGCTAAAGAAAGAAAAAAAAAGAACGAAGGCAATCCAGTCTTGCCTGGCTTTCAATTTAGAATATCAGCGGGGAGGCGAGAAAAAGCCCCGTCCTAATATATAGGCTATTTCGGGAATAACGTCCTGTTTTCGGAAACTCATTATTTCAAATTAAAAAAGAAAAAAAATACTTGACTATAAAATGTAATTTAATTCGTTTTTTTAATCATTTTCATTTGACGTTTATTAATTTTTTTTTTCTTCAGGTATTTTTGTTTCAATAAACATTAATTTTCATTTTCTTTAAATTCTTTGGTAATATAAAACTAGTTACCAAGCCGGTATGCAAGTGTCTGGCTAGAGTATACTTCTCTTAAAATACTATTTAATTTGATTTAGGGTTTCTAGGTGAAAAATAACAAATTTGTTCCTAGTGACGACATTTCGTAATCCTGTCATGCACTTTTTCATGGCTAGTCAATTTCTAATTAATTGATAAATTTATTTTAGTGACATTGACAAGTAAACCGCAAAATTTTTATGTAATTGGTTAGGTTGCAAAAATCATATTGAGAATATATGGGTATTATTTCGTAAAAGTTATTTTCGATTTAAACTTCAAATGAAGTGCCACTTTAGCTTTAACTATTGTTATCATAATTTGAAGCTAGGTTTTTAAATAAAATCTCAAATTTTGTTCAAATTCGTTTCGTTTAAGTTTGTTTTATTGTGGGGCTCAAAAGTGTAGGAATATCTTGATTATTGGCCATCCTTGAGAAATAAACTTTCGATTGAAGTATCAATGAAAAAATATCGAGAACGATTATAGACTATTTCTAAGTTATAACGGACAAATGTGAGCATAAAAACGCATTTTCTCTCTTGAAGGAGAAAGTCAATTTAAAGGAGAAAACCGGGCAATTTTAATAATCAATTAGTTTTTGTTTTATTATTATTATAAAGTAAACATTTCATTAACGTCTCATAAATATCGTTGATCAATAAATTCAATCGTTTATGATTTTTGCATACAAATTTTTATAAATATTTAATAAATCAATTTATTATTCTATTAACACTATTAAGGTTGCTGCTGGGATGAAACCGGTCCATATTTAAATTAGCGAATTTTAAATATATAAGATAAAATCATATACGTAGTGAAAATATTGAATTTGTGTAAAATATCAAATGTCAAAGATATAAAATTTGAATTATTTATTTTTTTTTTAATGAACGTATAATTTTGAAATTAAGGTTTAGAACTGGGATTTTCTTGTTTTCTAACAAATATATTCGAGTTATCACCCAATAAATGTAAATTACATAATGTTGAAATGGTATATGGAGCCGAAATACACTTTTAAATAATAATAAAATGTAGATTTAAATAATAATAAAATCACAACGATAATGACCTTTAGATGATAGAGACACTGGATTAATAAAAAAATAAAAATAAAAATTTTTTTGAATTCTTTTATTTAAAAAGATACCAAAATGAAGAAAATAAATTTTTTGAATAAAATTGTTCACTATATGTTCCTAATAAATAAAATCATGGAGTGCTCATTTTATTTAATTATATTTGTATAATAATTTTCAGTGAGCATCCAACTCTAATTTTTATTAGCTAGATATCCAAAATATATAAAAATGTAATTTCTACATTTTAGCGCATTTTTAAAATTAAGCTTTTTTAAAAAATTTCTTTTTTATTTAATTTCTCGCGTTAGCCGCTGCAATCCAATTTTTTTTTACTTTTCCAATAAGTTCTTTTTAAATTATTATTTTTACTAAAATGTATTGTCATATTAATTTGAATTAGCTGATCAGTAAGTGTTTAAAAATAGAGAGCAAGATTTTGTCATTCAAAGCTCATTAAATGAAAGCGTTTCCGAGGTCTTTACTAAATTTTGCCAGAAAAAGTACTTGGGATAATTATATTTATTTCCTTAAAATTAAATTATGACTATAATATATTTATATTATTTTTCTTATTGTTTAATCGTTGTCCACTCGGAACAGATGTTAGACGTTTATTAGAAATAAATCAAAAATGGATCTTTTAATCAAATCATAGCAAGTTTCAAAATCACTTTCAATTTCTTTAAATAACATCCAATTATACTTGAACTTAAATAAATAAATGTTGTTAAGAAGGTTTACGATTTTTTTTCCCCCTCCTATAGTAGATTTTAATAAAAATGTTATGAAAAAAAATAAAAAAATAAAATTGAAATGAATTGAAAATATTTCGACCGTTTCAAAAGTGAAACCTCAGTGCGCCAGCACGAACTTAATAATTAAATTTTCATTCCTTTCTTAAAGCATAGGGTTTAGGAGCCACCGGAAACCGAAAACGATTACCGCAAAATCAGAGAAAGAGAGAAAAAAAAAAACACTTCCTGACTTTTTTTTTTATTATTCAAATCCTTTTTTGGTTTAATTGTTTTGTAAATCTTTTTTTTATAAATGATTCTGCAACGGAAATTGTATTGAGTAAAAAAAAAAAAAAACAAACCTTCCTAAACAAGCGATTATTCTTCGATTATCCTCAAGTGAATCTTTATCATAATTTGAATTTGTCAATATATCACAGAGAGAAGTTTTCGCTAAATATAATAGACTCCACACCTGGGAGAGAGAGAGAGAGAGGTGAAATGTAAAACATTACGTTGCATAATTTCGGTGAGGGAAAAGATAGGCCTATTTCTAAGTAGCCCCTGTCTTTGTACTGCGATTTAACAAGATCCCGGATCCCCGGAGGTGAGGTCCCTTCCTTCTTCTGGGGGTGATGTACCATAAATCATTGGCAATTTAGTGCCAGGTGCATATTAACGAAACCATTAGCTGGCTTTAAGGCCCTTTGTGCCCGCGGGTCGATTCGATTCGAGGGCTGTCATTTTGGGGGTCGCCAGGGATTATTAATGCTCGGGTGTCAGTCGTAGGAAAATCAGAAAACAGAAACCTCTCCTTCTTTCTCTCTCTTTATCTAAACGCGATTTAATTTGGTTAATTTTCAAAATATGTTTCCTACTGAGAGGAGTAAGAAAGAAAGTGAGGAGGTTGATTCAACAAAACGTGTCGATCCCACAAAACTAACAAGATTGAAAATTCGGTTGATTCATCCTGTCACTTAGAAGAAAGCCATCTCAGGGGAATAGGAGGCCTTTGTTAGAAAAAATTCTCTCCCCGTGGGGAAGTAGGAAAAAAACGCTATAGATGTCAGATAGCAAACCCTTTTATGTTACATCGATCATACTATCAATATCGAATTACAATAAAAAAAATAAGAAATTAAAAAAAAATCGAAACCTATCAACTTAAAAAAAAATATATATAGTTGCGGAATTCCTAAAAACTTATTCCCACTTTAAAACTGTCAAGTCAAAAGATGCTCTAAACAATACAATTCCATTCACACACTGTTGTCTTACCAATCTTTGTAATGAAGGGGGAAGGTAACGCTTCTCTTATTTCCTGCATATCATACGACTCTGGAATCCCAGGGCGGCCAGATTATAATTTATATAATGAAAACGAAACTCTGATAGCACACGTTGCGTAATGGCCCAAATGATCTGACCATATAATCAGGCATAGTCCATCCATACTTTTTCTGTAAACTATGTTGTGAGGGAGAAGAGATCGAAAATTTACCCAGAGTATAAGTACTACTAGGCAATCTAAGAAGCTAGTATTTGTAAGTTTTTAACTAAAAGCATTTAGAATCTAAGTAAATGGTTCAATGACGTCAATTCAGCTCATTGTTGGGAGGGAGAGCAAAGGAACAAGCTACAGGACACAAGAGATTTATAAAAAAAAAAATAATAATAATAAAAGTACTTTCCATGTGTTGAAGGAGGGTTGGTTGACTCCTCTCTCTAACATCGCATTTTCATTAATTAATCTTACCAAAAATACTTTAAAAAATTAACGTTTAACCTTAAAATGATTTTAGAAAGTGAAATTTTTCAATGGCAACTACTACTTGTACAATTTTATGTATCTTAGGTCTTTTTTTTTTTATCAAACATAGAAAATACTTTTATTATTAAATTGCAAAAATCATTTAATATATTCTAGAACTAAATCTCTAGTTTTATTTCATACATTGTAACGATAATATCTGATAACTTATGCGGTCATATATATTAACATTGACTCTAAATTAAACATGTGGAATAATTTATTTCCGATTTTATAGCTGAAATTTTTCTTGTTGTTTTTACGACTTTAAATTTCAGTCAATTTATAGAAGAGATCATCTGGTTTTAATAGAGACGGGCTCAAAGGGTAGGAAAATTGCAAAGAACAGAATGAGTAGGAGAATTCGAGATAATTTCAGAGAGAGAGAGAGCGCCCTTTTTTTTTTAGGCGTGAATTTATGAGTTGTATTTTACTACTCTTTTTGTTGTAAACTTCATTTCAAGATAATATATTATTTTGACTTTTAATTTAAAAAAAAAAAAAAAAAAAGATAGAAAGTGAGAGGAAGAAATTATTTCTTGAATAATCGAAATAATTTATATGATATTTTTAATTTTTATGATAGTAAAATTTTATTAACATCCTATTTTAATCTAATATATAATTTTAAAAAAATTGAAAGGATATAAAAGCAATTATGGGATAATGGGTTATCAATTATAGGGAAAGGACCGAGAACCCAACTCAAGGAAAACCAAATTTAATATTTAAATATATATATATATATAAGTTGAAATAAATCGATCTGTTAAAGTATTTTCAGTATATAGATAACCTAACCGAAATACAACGAATAATTAAAATTTTAGAGTCTAAATGGAATAAATTCCAAGAGAGCTGCATTCAGACAAAGAGGCTGCACGGATGGGCGGGATGCTGGACCACTATTAGCACCTAGCACCAAGAGTAGGCAAAGAAACCTCTGAGAGGAGTATTAAATCAAGCACGCCTATATGCTAATATAAAAGCTTTCAAAAAGCATCGCAACCAAGAGAGCTTTTCTATTTGATGTGCATTCATTAATGTCATAAAAACAAATATATAATATATTGACATTTGATTATATTGATAGCACATCTTTTCCTAATAAATTTGTAAAAGTAATAAAGCAATAAATTTGCATATTAAAGAACTTTTGTTTATTAAAACATATTTTTTAGTAAATAAATAAGAAGTTTATTAAAGACAAAAGGTGATGAGAAATTAGAGCGAAAAATAAAATTACAAATTATGTGACGAGACTTTCCAATAACGAGTAGTGTTCAGGCATTTATTTGAATCTCCCGTTAACTTTTGTGCTTCATAAATAATTTAAATTATATATAATAAATTAATTTTTTTTTTTAATCCTTTTGATATATTAAATACGACTTTTTGAGTAAAAAATTATACTTTTGAAAATATATGAATGTATTTTATTATTATTAAAATGTTGACATCTCTCCTCGCAAATGGCACTCCCTCCATTTTGGCTCATCTTTTCGACTATTCTATTGTGTCCGGTTTATCATTGAAGTAGTTGCGGTACTTATGTTAACAGTAAATAAGTTAATTCTATTAATTGAGAATGGAATCACTTTCTTTTATTCCTCGTTGGGATTCAACCGAAAATTATGATATTTATTAATTTATAAGACAAAATTAATCACAATAAAATTTTCCGTTTAACAAAACATATGTTTTATTTGTTAACACAAAACAACACCGTAAATTAATCTTTCCAGCTCCTCTATAGAGTCCATTTTTCAATTTCTTTAATTTAAATTAAATTCATTAAATCAACCAAAAGAGATAACATTTTGCTGGTAGTAAAATTTTTTTCTTTTATGAAATCTTAATTAAGACATCATAATTAGAAGACTTTAAAGAGCAAAAGAATTTTTTCAAAATGATGATTAGAAAAATTTGTAGTATTATTTTTCTAAAGTTAATAGTTGACAAAATACCATGGGTTGCGGAAATTAGTTCATGTGTGTTTGCTGGAAGATAGACAATTCAACAATGACGAACAAATGGCTTTTCGATTCATCGCTCCCGAGCGGACCACGCACGCGCACTTGTTAATATCTAGAGCAGAACAAGAGTCTAGAGCAATGAATCGAAAGGACCAATGAGTTTGGGCACTTAGATTCCTTCATGTAAACAGAAACAATTGTCTAGAATCACTTTTTTTGATATCAGGAGGTCACATCGATATACCAGAGATTTCTACGCTTTTGTTTGCTAGAGGGTAGACAACCTAAATTACCAACTCACAATGATTTTTCGATTAATTGCTCGAGAGGTTTTCTAGAAAAGATACGCACGCATTTATTTAATCTTACTAGAATAGAGCATGCATGGTTCTCAGAAGATGAGCAAATAATAGAAAAATTAATGATATATTGTCCCATTTTTTTTTTCTATCAATTCTTTTATAATAATAAACAAAGAGAAAAAAATAACGATGTAGATAGTAATATAAAATTCAAAAGAAAATTCCCTAAGTGATTTGTGAAGAAAAAGATTTGATTGCTTCACGTTCCTTTGGCATCTGAAGAAAATATTTATAATAAATAACGGAGGATGAGTAAGTATCCATTATATAGGTACAGTGTTTTCGGATGTGTTTTCAAAATCTCTTGGGTAAATCCATCTTTGATTACCCTAAGAATATATTACTAAATATATGTAAAGGCTATACTAGCGTTCTTAAGTTTGGGACAAGAGAAATGAGAGAAAAATCGTCATTCCTTTGAATTTATTTCTCTCAAAATTATAATTTATTGACAAAAAAGTGTCCTTCACAAATTCTTATATAACTAAATATTAATTTATTCACATACCACTTAGATTATGTATTTATCTATTTTTTTTAATAAATTCGCTTTTGGCGAAGTTTCCACAGCTATATTTCAATTTAAATTGTCAAAATTCCAAAAAATAAAAACAAAGGTGTCTAAATTGTGCGACTCGACTCCATGGGGTGCCAAGACTGGCTTGGAAGGGCGTCGCAAGAAATTGGATTTTCACCTTTGATGACCAACCGAAGGTTAAGTAGGAAAACATAATGTAATCCACCAAAAAACTAATGCTCCCAAAATGTGTTTTGTGTTCTCTGAGTCCATTTAAGTTCTTGTAGGAATAACGTCTGTGTGTATGTCTGAGATAATTTTTATCATCCAGGATGACTCAAAAAATAATTATGTGATTGTGCTGAAATTTTATTCACATAAAATAAACGTAGAGGCTATTTTTTTTAGTCTTTTCGGCATTTGAGGGCATAGTGACTTTAAACAATTCAATTATTTATTTTCGAGGCTACAAAATATCAGGCTTATTTATCTAGAACAATTGGTTTCCAATTAAATATTGATCGGATTGCCTGGGATTCGAACCCACACCCCTTGGCTTTTAAGGTTATGAATATGTAACTCTAAATGTGTATCTCTAACCTCTCAGCCACAGGACGGGGGCTAAACGCCAGTTATTTTTGGTAAACATCGAACCATAAGAAGGAGGTAGTGGGGAGAAATTATTCTTTTCTTACATACCATACAGTTTTTTTTTTTTTTTTTTTCTATTCTGAAACTAGACCTTGTCTCGAATAAAAAAAATACACAACATTGTTTAAAAAAAAAAAATTATTTTTAGTTGCAGTTCGAGCATTGCTGATAGCCATTCAAATAAAGAAAAGCAATGAATATTATTAATTAAAGTTTAAATTTAATTAAATAATCAATACCCCCCCCCCCACTCACCTAGTTGAGAGATTAAAGATAATGACATTATCAATATTGTTAGTCAGATTCAAAGGCAAGGGATATGGTTTGGATCCCTGGCAGCCCGTTGACAAATTATTTATATCATTTGGATACCAATTGATTTAAATAAATATGCCTGGATAATACATATCATAAGTAATTTAATTGGATTGTCTATGGCATCAGATGCCGAAAAAATTAAAAAAAAAAAAAACCAATAAGAGATCTATATATATGTCCAAAAAAAAGGCAGGAATTGAACTCGATATCTCTTTACTTTTTTTTTTTCGAAGTCATAATTCCAAATTTTTTTGCTTTTTGGCATCGAAGGCAACTAACGATAATTATGTATACTTGATTGTCGGAATCTATTCATCCTGATTAATTTAATTGCGTTGGTAGGTAACTAATTGAATAAATTTTGAATCTCTCAGGACTTGAAGCGAATTATGATTGCGAATGATACTTTCCAATGTGGTATTCCTGACTTTTATATCTAAAGAAAAGATACTCACTAATTTAAAATATTTTCCCAATTCTACCCATAATTTTCTCTTAATTAAATTATAATTTTATTATATAAAAATGAATAATGTAAATCCTTTTAGATTGAGTATTGGAATTTTTTAATTGTGAAATTTTATTGTTTCATCTTCTTCATTATATTTTGACCCTTATTGCATAGAGAGGTTTTTTATTTTTTAAATAGAATTCCCATGCACCTTGCCTACATTAATACTTCCAAAATCCATTCACCATCCATTGATTGATTGAAATTGACGTCAAGATTAATTAAAGAATTACCTTGTGCTCAATTCTGGGATTTTGATTCGATCGAGAGAGAAAATGTGCAAGAGTTTGAATTAAAAGAGTTTCGATAATAAAATTAATGAAAGAAATTTTTCTGGGATGAGTTTTATTTTTATTATACTCGTATGATGCTATTATTTTTTGTGAGATTTATTATTATTATTATAATTCAAAGGATGAATCTAATTGATATATCTTCAATTTTAAAATAAACTGTCCATTATATAATCTACCGATTCAAAAAATAAATTTTACATTAGATTAAAATGAAGTAAATAACTTAATTTTATTTATTAAGTTTTGGTATAGATCTATCCCCCCTGGGGAGAATAAATTCGTTCGATTTTGCCGGAATGTATGTAATTCAAATTAACAACTCACTAATGAATGGATTTTTAGACAAATTGCCTGAGAGCTCCTCCATTAGTGAGTCAGTCATTTGTGTTGACTATATTCCAGGAGAAAAAACTAATAAACTTCTCATTTTTATGATAGATGAATCAAATTTAGGATAAAATAATTATTAAAATTTTAAGGAGAAAAGCTTCATACGTAATTATATTGACTTTATTTTTATTATTAGATTGGAATTTTAAGGGCGCTTAGACAACGGTCATTGATGTCATGTCACGGGGTGAAAACAAACGTTTATCACAGATATCTTCTATGCCCCAAGAAATATATATATATAATTACAGATATTATCAGCAAAGAGCTCCACAAATGTCATTATCACAGAAAATCCATAAAACATTTCAAAATAAAAAAATGCAATAAATAAACGAAATGAACAGATGAATAAATAAATAAGGCAATAAATAGGCGGATAGATAAATAAAATAAATTTAGAGAAAAGTTCAAAAAATTCAATAAATATATGTTTAAATTTGTAAATAAATGAACATTTTAAACGCTTAGACAAGTTTCTCTTGTACAAAATATAATCATATAACACATATAAATCATGCAAGCTTATTATTAAAATTTTAATAAATAAATAAATCATGCTAGCTCTTAAAAGACTGATTGACTTACGTTTCCGCAGATTTGAAAGAGATCTTGAAGATAACGTAGAGAGAGAAGTCCAGCCCAATATTCCAGATCCAAGTAGAAGAACAATCTACAAAATCAAATTAATTATTTGTAATATAACAATAATTTCCTAATATATGAATAGTATATATATATAAAGTTTTTGAGTGGGTCTGCCCTCCTCACTTATTTTACCAACTAATTAGTAGAAAGCTAATTTTTGGAAATGTGTTAGGGACTATTAAAATAAGATATTTCTGAAAATTCTCCAGCATTCTGAGAGGGGGAAGGTATGTTGTTGGAATTAGCCGGCTTTTCATTCATTATTCTTTCAAAACTTCTTTATTATTTGTTGAATACCCTTTAGAGACATAACAAATTGTTTATAATTTAATATTCGACAATTTTGAAATATATTTATAAATTTTTGAGAAACAAACAGAATAGGACTTTTTTTTACCGTAAGTGGAATTTTTATGTTTTTCCTCACTAGTCTTTTTTCAGACAATTTTAATCATAGCTGCTTCATTTATAGATGGATTTTAATGATTTAGGGCTCAAATAAAATTATATTAAATTCTAAAAATTTTATAAAAATATCCCTATTGGAGAATAGTTTGATATGTTTATGAAGACTTTAGGACAAATACTTATGAACTGAAAAGCCATTGCGCTAACTTCGGACAAAACTTTGAACCCGTTCTCCTGCTGGTAAAGTTAGGGAATTTTCAGAAAAATTTTATTTTAATAGATCTAACATATAATCAAATATTAGCTTTCTAATTAGTTATGAATCAAACCTTAGATTTTTATAGGCCATTATAAAACGTTTTCAATTTCAAGCAGATAAAACGTTTTATAAAGATTGCTAGACACCTGAATATTTTGAACACCGTCTTGGACTTGATTTTGGAAATTTTTGGCATCTCGGTCTTTATTTATTTATTTATAATATAGATTTTGGACTTGTTTGGCACGCAGGCTGGGAGTTACCCACCCTTGCTATATATCTACTATGAGTATCAAAAATAAATAAGCAGTCTCTAGACTTAGAGGCCTTAAAATTTTTTTCTTGTTAAATATTAATTTGAGCCTCTCTATAATAAATAGTGTTCCATGTTAAGCCCCAATCTTTGGACTCTTTTTATTTGTCCTTTTTTTGTAAATTTGGACCATATCAAACGTTTTAACGCAAAAAATTACTGCATTATTTTCAACGGTAAATAGTTAACAAAAATTCTCAATGCTTCTTTTTATAATCAATTAAGGGATTATGAAAAATTTTATTCAAATGCTAGGTCAATTCGTTTGTAAACGTTTAGTAGATTTTATTATTAAATTATAAAAGTCAACCCCTATGTGTAGATTTGTTCAGAACATATGTCTAGCAAATGCGATTGTCGCTCTTAAACAAACAGAGAGAGGCTTTTAGGGAGAGAGGTTTTGTTTGGTTTCGAAAAGAAGGACCTCAAACCTCAATCGGGCGTTCATTTTTCCGTCCCATCTACAGATAAAAAAAAGCGGAACTAATCGCCATTGAATCGCTCGCTAACAAGTCCTGCTCTTAAAGCAGGCAACAGAGACCGTTATGCTTCCGACACCATTTTAATTAAACATAAATCACAACTTATGTATTCATATCCGGATTTTATCACCAAATGTTCTAGGGGAAAATATAAAGGTGTATTCTAATTATATACCCCCTCCTCGATCCACTAATCTAATCAATGCTTGCGTGGCTGATGCTTTACTATCCGTTATCGTAATATAGGAAAGACTCGTGACATTTTCGACACCTATTATTATTATAATAGTCGCGATCGAGAATAGAAAAAAATGAATCTCAGGAGACCTCATTTCTTGGAGATCCATTCAAAGAAAAATCACGATTAGTAGGCTTTCCTACTCCTCGTGCTATGAAAAAAGTAAAAAAATTTATTTCCAATGTTCCCCCCCTTTAACCCTTTTGAAAAATTTTTCTGAGTGCTTGTTCTAGTGTTTTCAATAAGCTATACAGGGTAATAAAATCCGAATGGTACCATCCACCAATAACATTAGTACAAGTGAAGTCCAATGGAATATATCCAAAAATATTAGTAACCTATAATTGGATCTAATAAAAGCTAAATTTTCTTTTTTTGACACTTAGTAGATCATCTTTGTATTGTGGTTCCTAATGACCTGTCTTTAAGAATTTGGAGAGAAATTTATTACGGGTCAGAGGTATTAGCCACTCGCCCTCCGCCCTTTTGTTCGCTACCCTCTCTATGATGAGCTTAATAAATCATGTAATTTCAACAAATGGCTATTTTAATTTGATTAGACCGAGGGAAATTTTGTTTTATGAAAGAAGCCTATTCCTTATTCAATTAAAAATAATTGATTTTTAATTTCATTTAATTCATAAACCGGAAGAAACACAGTCGTACGGCCTAACGCCTGACTAAAAGAAAGACTTGCATATATATATTATAAAAATTCTTTATAAATATCATGAGGTTCATGTTTGGTTGCTGGTAGACCCAAATGGCCATCTCGCTAATGGATTTTTCGCTTAATTGCAAGTGGCCAAAACTACAACTTAAAATAAGATTTTTTCCTTATTTCTTTCTAAATTTACCTATAATATTTCAGCCAATATTTATTTGAAAATCAAGTACGAAATTTGCCAATCCCCAATTCTCTTGGACGGGCCACGCATGCGCAGTTGTTAAATCCCCCTTAAAAACATTTGACCTAGTCCGTCTTTAGAGGAGCTCTGAAGTAATTAATCGAAAAATAGATTAGTGAGTTGATCATTTGGATTGCCTACCTACGAATGAATTTATGGTACATACTAAAAATAAATTCCTAAAATATCAAATATTCGTCAATTTCTAAAGCAAAGATGTCAAACAAAAAGTAGCCAAAACTCCAAGTTGAATATATAATTTTTTTCTCAATCCTTTCTAAAGTGTTTTATTATATTGTTGCAGCTGATATTTATTTGAAAATCAAGAACGAAATTTGCCATTCACAAATTGTGGTTTCGAGAAATTTATAAGATGTTCAGAAAGGAAAGAGGATATTCAGATTTCAGTAAGTAATATACGGTATAAACGTATTTGATATTTGAGATTTATTTATTTAAGATTTTTTTTTTCGGTAAATAGGCTTTATAAGCTCATATGGTCAGACAGGTAACACTTAAAATGTTTTTCTTTATAAAGAAAAAATGCATTTCAACTTTACTTTTTTATTTAGAAGATTTTTATTTATCCAATTCTTGTAAAAAATTCCTTGGCTATGATTTTGACCAACATTTTTATTTTAACCTATTTATTATCCTAAAAGTCCATTTTTCAAAGAATAATTTACAATTTTTTTTTGTCATTGAATAATAAAAAAAAAAAAAAAAAAAAAGAAAAAACATTTTTTCTCCCCAAGTTGAAAAATTTGTGAGATTCACTTTTAATTCCATAACTGTTATAAATTGTACTATTTTATAGAGAGAGATAATTTTCAGGTTTTGAATTATTTGAGGCTTGTTGAGGGGGGGCTTGGAGGCCTTGAGGCCTCGGCACTCGCATCAAGTGGCTGAACAAATGACTTGGATGCCCCATAAAGCATCGCAGTCGAGGAACCTAACTCCTTCCTCTCCGAAAGGCCGATTCGATTGATTCATTCGGCGCAACGTTGCTTAATCTTCATGTTAATTGAGACTCTCGATATTTTATGGAATATTAGATCAATTGAAATAAAGAGGAGAAAGAAAAAAAAAAATCTCATCGCATCGCGTGTCTCGTGAATAAAATACGATGCCGCCCTTTTGAAAGAGCCTCGATTGAGATGTTCTCATTGCCTCTTCATTAAACATGTTTAATTTTATAATTTAACTTTTATTTATCACAATAAACTAAAGAGGGGAACGATTTATTACCAACTTCAACATAGACACAGGTACGTATATTATTAGGCTATATAAAATCCCCCTCTCTTTATGATGTTGAAATATAAAATTTTATCCAATTCCATCATTGAAATGTCAAAAGCAGATTATTTTTCGATATTGTTTAGTATATTTGGTGAAAAGTTAATATCAAAAAATAAATTATTATTGACATTTTCATTTATTTTAAATTGTCAAAGGTAAATAATATACGATTGAAATGAATCAAGTCGTTAAAGTTTCATATAGAAAATTCTATTTTCTCAATAGGATTTTATAATTAAAATAAAAACTTGGTGGAAATATTTTGAAATGATAAAAAATTGAGAAGATTGCAACATTTTAAAAATCTTAGTCAAGTGAATTAATTATGTTAAGAAATATAGGGTTTGTTCATATGAATTAAGCGGGAATTTTATGTATATTATTAATATATGGTGACCTTTTTTCATTATACCTATTTTATACAGGGGGATAGCAAGAAGATTAAAATTTTCATGGTATTTGAACGTTTTCCTCCTCTCTAGAAATTATATTAGCTAACTCTCTGATTTTATAATGCGTATGCTTTCGACAATTCAGGTTTGGTACTTCTACTACTAGTCGTATAAAAGTAAAGACAGGCACCCGACTTTATAGTAAAAGTGAAATTAGTTCTTATCCCTTGGGGCAGAGACAGAATTCTCGCTTCACGTTCCAATGGTCAAAGATTCGTTTCCCGTTCTGAGCTATATAAATTTGTTTAAATTATATTGGCTACCAATTTATTTAAATATGGAGGAGTCAAAATGGCCGGGAAAAAAAATGTAAACGAAAATCAAGAATAATATTTCACATGTCATTAGAAAGAGGTTAAATTTCTATACCTAAAACTATTTGAACTATTGAATTGAAAATAAGCGAGCCAACAGAGTCATGAAAATGAACAAAAAATTTTTTTTTTATCTAAAACAAATGCAATTGTTTAACGATTTTTCATGTTAATCGTTTGACAGAGTGTGACCAAATTTAATTGCTTATAGATTATTTCCTGAATCCATTAATTTGCTCAGATTATATATACAATGTCAATCTTGGATGCAAGTAAATCTTTAATTCATTTGATAAAATGATTCATTGCCTTTTTCCAATCTCGGCGAGATCGATTGATTGGATTCTCTCTCCGTCTCTCCCCTTTTTTCTATTCATTTGCCTCTTTGGATCTACAGTTATACTATGACGAGGTGCTCGGGTTGGAGACCCCACCGTGGGACTCAGCCCTATTGTAGATTCATTTAAAAACACACAGAATGTTAATTCGTCTTCCCTCTCTGCCGAGTAAGCCGCTCTTCTCTTCTAATGGGATAAAGATTGACCATTATAATAATGTTTGCGTTGATGTCATGAAAATTCATTGTGAAACGTTTACTGTTGGACATTAAGACAGAATACAGCCGGGCTTTGTACTGGAAGATCTATCTATTCATTGTATGGATATGTTTTATAGGGAGATGCAAATCTCATATCACAGGTAATTACAATACGTAATAAATGTTACAATATAAATGTCACGACCTTTGTGAGTGTGCCATATTTCGAGAAATGATCTCTAATAATAATATTGGTATCTCGGATACATTAAAATTTAAAGTCAGGCTGTAAATCATAGAAATTTTATATTCATAAAATTTTAAAGACATTATTATGCGTTTTATTATAATTATAAAACATGTTTGTATTGTATATAATTCAGATTCTAAATCATAAAATCGTCTAATAAACTTAATATAATCAGTAAATTCCGGGTTCGAAGGACGATTTTCCAATGCTAAACAATCAGATTGTATCTAAATTTTGTTCAAATTTATTTTTCTCACTCAGATGCGATTTTACATCTTTGATTTTTTTTATGATTTATTTTAATAAATATTAAATGTATATAAATAAACTGTCTTTATAGAGTGATCTATGGCCTCTCATAAAGATCTACAAAGAAACAAATTAAGCATCATCTTTTAAGTAAAAATTTTAAGATTAGAGTCAAAATCTTTTAATAAAATCCCCATTCGGGGATTTTGATTGTTTTCTCTCCTCTTCCGCTTTGTACAGTACGGTAAAGTAAGGACTTTTTTTTATTTTTGTTCAAGAAAGAAAAAAAAAAAAAAGAAAAAGTATAAATTTTGTCCTCTTCTTTTTCTCTAACAAAAGAGCCAAGCCATTGTTGCCATTATTCAAAAAAATTTCATTGGAAATAAACTCGACCAAGTGACCGAGAGGTCAATATTGACAACCTTAAAAGCATTGGCTACGAATAATAATATAAGTAAATAAAGATGGAGTCTAAATGGCCCTTATGCCGAAAGTCTTAAAATACAAAACTTTAAAAGCCAATACGGTATAAATAGGATCTGAAGATGGTCTGATAAGAATAATTAAAATAGATATGGGTATTCTTTAAAAATCTATATGGCCTCAGATACCTAAAATATTTAAAAAAATTTGGTAATAATCAATCCAAAAATTCTATTAAGATCGGATTGAAATTTATATATAGTATAAGAGAAAATACTAGATAAGAATCGAAATAAGAATCTGGAGAAAATTTCAGGGACTAATTATTTAAATAAATTCAAAGTACTGTCCTGAAGGAGCCGCTAGGTCCTCTGAAAGATAAGATAACGGTTCGAATTTATTTCAATAAATTGTCCCTGAAATGCTAAACTTGGCTCTGGTAACTCGAAATCATTTGAAATATGAATAGATAGGCTACTCCTTATTAAATTTAAAATTCCAGTAGATTTATGACATATAATATATGTCTATTTAGAAACTCCCTTGGCAATTTTAATATTTATGCATCTTCCTTTTAAACAATAAAATTATATTATACTATCAAACTCTCTCTTATAAACTATAAAATAAGTCAGCTTAAGTGTTTAATAGAAAAGTGAGGTTATAAGATTAATTAAAAGAAAGCCCAGAAGGAACTTTCTAAGAGGACAGAATAATAAAATAAATAAAAAATTTAAAAAAAACATGATGAATTTAGGCTAGATATTTGTGTTGAGGAGGAAATTGGAGAAAAGAGAAATGAATGTCCTATCGTTTGATGAGAGGAAAAATTAGCATTAGAAAGAAAAGAAATCCCAGTCTTAGCTCGGGCTGCCGCTCATGATCAATAGGGGAGTGAGCTTAGAATTCCTTTTTAAATTAATAAAATTTTTATACACACAATCTTGATATTGACATTTCAAGGAATCGTCCATTGAACTTAAACTCAACGACAGAGAACACTCAAGGATCATTTCTCTCTTTGTCTTGCTGATCAGTCATGTACTCGGTTGCTAGCAAAGAAGGAAGCATAAGCGTAAGCTTTAATTCAGTGTTTCCCAACCTTTTTTGTGCCATGCCCCACCTAAGCCTTTCTAAAATTCTTATGCCCCCCCCTATGTAACATATACATAATTTTTAATATTAAAAAATTGAATTGTTCACTTAAGAAACTTAAATGATAGG
>JAAAKE020104674.1:0-17741 GCA_010014785.2 Anisolabis maritima
TTAGAAAATTTGGCCATTTAATTTTATTAAGAAAAAAAAATCGATTATAAATTTGAATAATTTTCATTTTCTTCTTCGTTCTTTACATATATTGAACGACGATTAAAAATAATTGCTCTCATTAAGACAGAGTTGACTTTTCTTCGTTTCGTTTTTGTCCTTTAACTTTAATAATATATAATTAATATTATTTTAATGTCAAACAAAGGCAAAATATGATATTAGGAATAATTATCTGATAATTTTCTTTAGTCTTAGAGAGTCATTATATTATTATTTTTATTAAAAAAGGGAATATACGGATATCCGTATATCCGAATTTTAAAAAATATTTACTAATTAAGTATTATTTACAAATAATAACAAATTATTTGGGGAGGAGTTTAAAAAAGGAATCTAATTAAATAAATTTGTATATTTATTTAATTTAAATAAAAACATAGAAAAGTTGTTTGGTTATTATAGTTTTAAAAACCCTAATAGTCTAAGATTTCATGAAGAAATTATAAAAGAAAAAAATCAGATGTACTGTCACACCAGATTTTTATATCGACATTTTTATTGTAGTATATTAGGACCCAACATGTAAATTGTTATACAACATACATCTGTAATTTCCGAGGATCAAATTTAAAATAAAAATAAAGAATTAGAAATTCTTATTTTTGAATTATTATAGGATTTTTTAAAGTCTTTTTCGGCATCTGAGGCCATTTAAATTCCGTCCATATTTATTTAAATCAATTGGTATTTAATATAAAATAAATTTTTGTTCCTTTAGACGGGAAGCGAACCACTGACCTTTGGAATGTGAAGCAGGACCTCTACCTCTGCTCCAAGAGACAGGGACAATTTAAGGATTTAAAAATATAATATTTATATTTTGATACCAAAGCATTTCTCCTATCTTGGAATACCTAAAATTTCAAATTGAGAATTGATGATTTAGACTCAGAGGACCTCAAAATGTGTATTTCAGTTGAAAAATTCCAAACAAACTTAGATGCTAGTATCTATACTAGAAAGAAGCAAAAAAAACATTTAATTTATTTTATTTTTTTGATTTTTAAATGTAAAATTCCCCTCCTTTATGTCTTTATTTTTATCTCCCGCCCCATGATTGTATATCTTACAATTCAAAATATTTTTTTAGAGATATTTTAGGGCTAGATTAGATGGGAATATATTATTTTTATCATCTTCATAAAAAATTATTTCTATTATCATAGCCTCAAAAAAAAAAAAAAAAATATTCATCGAATATTTATTTATGAAACGTTTCACATTTTCAGTATTAGGAATGAATAAGAGGCGGCATCGCCAACCACTTAGCTAAGCATAAAACTAAAATAACATTTTTCATATTATATAAAGTCTAGAAATTTAATTTTAAAATATTTTCCCTCTTATTTCTAGATTTTATTAAATTCTTTTATTTGATTATATAGAATTTTTCGGCAATCTGCCAATTCTTTTAAAGAGAAGAGAGAGAGAGAGAGAGAGAGAGGGATTCTACACAATTCTTCTAATCTTTGTTTCATCAGTTTGGCAAAAATATTATCAGAAATCGGTCCTGCTGCTGCTGCTGTTACTGCTACTGTTTCGATTCGCCCCATTCCCTTTTAGACTCCAACACTCTGACATCCAACCATAGCATTAGTAATAGTAACTGTCGGAACAGACACACACACACTCAAGTAGATCTCACCCCATTTTGGAATTCATTATTCCGGGGAGTAGAAAAATCAATACGAACCGGGAACGAAAAAAAGAGAGAATACTCTGTAATATCTGTGTGTGTGTGTGTGTGTGTTTGTGTGAGTGAATGAGATGAAATAAAGAGAAGAAGGGAGAGAAGGTGGAGGAGGAGGGTGAAGGAGATGAGATACATATCTATATACTCAAGAACTCAACGAAGAAGACAAAAAGCTTAGAGGTTTGTCCCCCTCTTCTTTCTTTCCATTTCTCCCCCACTTTCATCCCCCTACTTGATTTTTAAAATTCAGTAGCAGAAGATAAAAAATCAATCGTCTAACTTAGAGGTTCTCAACCTTTTTTAATTGACGCTATCATAATATGAAATATAATCTTTCCCTTATTGAGGGCAAATATAATTGATAATTTTTTAAAAAGAAGAATTAGAAATTATTTGTATATATATTTCAGAATTCGTCGCTGCACTCCTTTTGAGAGGTATTGATAAAAATAACCCTTTTGGTCTTCTAATATACTGTATTTTTTTAATAATCAATTCTTTATTTTATAAATGAATTAGTCTAAGTAATTTGAAAATAGGGTTTGGATAATTATTTGACAAGTATTTCGTTTACAAATTCAATCAAAATATAAAGTAACGCCATTAACTTGTCTCCATTAAACTTCCCACTACAACCTTTGGATAATTTTATCCATAATTAATTGAATAAAAATAATCTTTTAGATTAAATATGTATAAATAAGTGAAAACCGAATATTATTCTATCAAAGGTATTCTAATGATTCCATTTATATTAAAAAAAAATTTATTTAAATTTCTTAATTTGGGGGTGAGGGGCAGAAAGATGAAGAGCCTCTCATTCCCAAATAGAAGCACCGAGAATTGGCCATTAAGAGACAGGAACAGGCAATGGGTTTTGGTGTGTCATCGGTGCACGATGCTCCAGAGGTAACCAACCAGGGAAGTTCTGCCTTTAATTAATTACTTTTTATTAAAAAAAAATCTTATTTTAGGTTAAAATAATAATTATGTTTATTAAAAATATTAAACTACTTTAATACCTCTCTTTATTTAAACATCTGAAGATTCAACATCACAAAGATATAATAAAAAAATTTATTAAATTTTTTGCAGTATTTTCCAAGATAAAATGAAAACTATTAAAGGAGTATTTGATAACACTCTTATTAAATTCATTATTAACAAGTAAATGTATGTAACAATATTATTATTAAGTCAAGTGATTTTAGTTGTTGACTTTAACATTTAAAATTTTAGTTCTTAGGTTTCAATTTTCCCATCATGTTGATAAATCTATTTTTAAATAACATGTGTTATAAAATAAATTTGACTAGGAAATTGGTATTGTAAATAAAGTAAAACGCCGTGCTAAGCGAAATCGTGTTATTTGAATTAATGCCATATAAAGTACAATTGCCTCAGAGTTTTAAAATTTTCAAATTATTTGGAGCGTGTTAAATTTAACTCGTGGTAAGAAAGAAAGGGTTGCATTTAATTTGCCTGGTAAAATCGAAAACCATGCTATTGGGAATCGTGTTAACCGGGTGTTTCCTTAATGTCAATATGGCAGACTAACAAGGCCCCGAAGACAAAAAAAAGAGAGAATATAAAAATGAGCAATCTTGTCTAAATAAATTTATTTTTTATAAAAAACTATATTGAAGATTAAGTGAATAAAATATTTATTTTAATCAGTAACAAAAATATCTTTCACCCACATTACGGATTTTGTTTCGGTCTAGAAACCTTAAATAATTTATTAAAATTATTCAATTTCTAGTACGGCCGCTTTTGGAACTGCAGAGAAATAATGAAAGGGGGTTTTTCTATGTTTTATAAGCAAAAAAGCAAGAAAGTTGGAGAAGGTATCTTATGAGCGTGGCTCGACTATAGTTAAATTTCATTAATTTTGAAATTGTTTTAGAAAGTTTTAGAAAAAAAAACAGAATAAGCAAAATTTTATGAATTTTAAATAAACATGCCAATTTTATTCTTTATTTGTTAATTACACACATTTCTCTTTTTTAAGCGAATTTAAAATAACACGAATTAAAAACAATTTAATCCTCTTTTTACATAAGCTATTTCAATTTAATCAATTGACTCAAATTTTAAGAAAAAATTTCCCTTAAATTTAATAGCCAAATAAACAAATTTCTTAGAATATAATAGAGGTTTTTAAAAATTAGAGAAATTATAGATAAAGTATAATGTAATAGTTTGCAAATATTGCTTTTTTATCGTTCTACATTTTGTTTTATCAAATGATTTTTGCTTTTGAATTTAGACGCTTCAGTGCCCGCGGTCATATCTTATTCGGTTCTGCCTCAACCCATGGCACGGGTCCCATTATATAACCCTAATAAGATAATGATAAGATTTTAACATAATTTTTTAAATTTCCTATCATTTTTAATAATTTTATATTTGAACAGTGGAGTATGAAAAGGGTGGGGTTTGGTGTGCTCAAGCCCCCTCCCCCTCCCCATATTGAAATTTAAAAATAAAATAATAAAAATAAAACTTTATAAATTAAAAATTTTAATTATTTTTACACATCGTCATATATTTTAATGAAAAAATATCACACTCTTATCTAAATGATGTGTGATGTGCTGTCACAAATTTTTTGTTTGGGGCATCTTAAGTAGCCGATTTATAATTTTATATTAGCTTTTATTTCTAGAGATTTTTCGTTTGTGTTTTTTTTTTTTAAGTCTTTTTCGGTATCTGAGGTCATTCAGACTTTGTCCATATTTATTTAAACCAATTGCTAACCAATATAATTTAAATAAATTCTGCCGCTTGGGACGGGAAGTGAACCAATGACCTTTGGATCAAGGAGCAAGACTCTGAACCAAGGGAAGGGGTGTTTGTATATTAATAAATTATCAATATTATAAAAAAATTAAATTAATTAAATTGACAATTAAATTTCATTTATTGTATTATCAAAAACTGCAATTAAAAATTTCCATTTTCTTTTCCAAACTTTTAAAATCCTAAATCGAGGGCCTCACACTAATTTGAAGTGGAAAATGATTAATATATCTTAAAGATCATCAACCAATTTAATCAATATTGTTAGAGTAGTTTAAGAGCAAATCACAAAAAACCTAAAAACTTACAAGAGGAAAGTGGGCTATAAATTGCTATAGATTTTAGACAAAATATAATTATATATATATTTTTTAAAAACTTAATGAAAAATGATTGGTAAAAAAAAATTAAAATGGTTTTATATTCACAGAAGAAATTCTTCTCTATTGGAGAATTAAACGAAACCGCTCAATTCAATAAAAATCTAATTTTTCTAATTATAGCTATATTCGATATTTTTCTCTTTTGGTTTATCAAGAGTATTTTTTTGACAAAAGACCTTAATTTAATTCAAAGTATCTTTAATGTATTTCAAAGTACTAAATAAAATAGAATAGAACTTTACTATTTTTGAGTTTGAGACCCCTGACCTAACTACTTAAAGTATTTTTTAATCTTAAGTCCAAAATAAACCAGATATATATCATTATATCTTAAAATAAATTATTACTAAAAATAAAGAAGTAATTTTAAAATGAAAATCAGTCCTACTTACGGACCTCAACTTTTTTTTTTGGAAAAATGTATTTTTTGGAAATTCAGGTAAAAATATTGTTTTTCTTAAATCCTACTACTGGTTAATAATATTCCATAGATTGCATCTAACTACAACATGTGGTCGAAAAGTGATTAACCAAAAGGGAGAGTGTGCTGCGCCCTTAATGGACAAAATCGGGGATAGAATATTAGTATTAACGTTGCTAAGGGAGTTGGACGCTATAGCTATATGACAAAAGCCTTTGGGAATTAACACACACACATTTATATATAAACTGAAACGAAGGAAGGGGCTTTTGGGGAAGAGCCAGAGCCTTTCTCTCCCTCTTGCAAACATCGGCCAGCAGCCGATAAGATAACCGGGCCATTAATTGACATAAAAGAATGCTCGCTTGTTTGTTCATGTAGTTTTACTTAGAGATTCCCGACGATTTTTACACCGAAAACATTCGTCCTTTAACTTTATTTGGTGGGGCCATAAGGTCAGAAAGCCTATTACCTAGCTAGAAGTGAAGAATTTTAGAGGAGGTTTCTTAACGGTCGAAATGATCAAATCAAGATGTAAGATATTATTATGTATTCATTGTAAAAAGTTTATTCTTTTTATAAAAAAATAACGTTTTTGAAAATATTGTATTATTCAGCATCAAGGGGTGAAGATTTGTCTCTTTTCTGTTGGGGTGCATTTACAAATACATTTTTATTTTTCCATTAAAAAACAAACTTTGGATTATTTCCTTCAAATTTCAAAACAAGAAAATATCTAAATATAACCTGTCTACATCTACATAAAATCTATCTTCATAATAGCCATCAATAGAATATAAAATAAAAAATCTGGGGTGACTGAACACACATTCACTCAACTTTTTCTTACCTATGGTAATATCGATTTTTTTATGATCGCTATATTTTATCATTATATATTATTTTTATATAGGCAAGAGAAAGTAATTCACTTCTTTAAAAAATACACTAATTATTTATTTATTATTTATGAAGGTATATTGAATCAAAAGTTGGTATTATTTGACAATATGTATGTAGTAAATAACTTTAACAATTCTTTTATATGAGATTAGATTTCCAAATTTAGAAAAATTTAGGAATTATTTCATGTGAAAAAATTGAGAGAAAGATAATTTGAGACAATTGGTTTAAAATGCACAGCCATTATCTCATTTCTGGTAGATTTATTCTAAACAAATTGAAAAAAAAAAAAAAAAAAAAAAAATAGAGATAAAAAAAAGTAATGGATAAGTAGGACTTTATAATTCCAAAATTGCTTATCATCTATTGTTTCAAGAGTTTTTTTTAGATAAAAAATTCAATACCTATGCATAATTTTCGATTTGTAAATATAATATTTGTATGCATTAATATATTATGCATTGAATGAAATTTAAAAAAAATAAGAACTCTAATATTTATCATTTATCATTTATATTAACAGCTTATTAAAAAATTTGAAAAAGGAATTTCCGAATTGTTCAACAAAATATATATTATTATAAATAATTTAAATAATTTAAATAAAATTTGTATTTGATGTGTATCTGAATTAGATGATAATAGGCCGTCGAGGGTTTAGCTGGGGCCAGAAGCTGCTTAATAATTATTCACATATGGTATTGGCAATTTGGACCTTTATTCAAAGACCTAGCATGAGTTCGTCTCGACGGCCCAGGTCATGTATTTATTATTAACATTTTGAACCCAATTGAAATCAGAATTTTTGATGATATTTGGACATATGTACACCATTTTTAAGATATGAATCAAAGAATACATTCAAAGGCAACCCTCCCGACTTCAAGGAAGGGGAATTTAAACTCTGAAAAAATTTATTTATATTATATTGGGCTACCGATTAATATAAATAAATAAGGACGGAGTCTAAATGACCTCAGACGAAAAAGACGTAAAAAAAAACTGAAAAAGGCGAAAAAATTTTGACATCCCTTCACAAGAAATATGCAAAATTAGGACAAAATCAACTCACACAATATTTTTTATCTTAAACAATATATTCACTGGCTTTAGTCTTAAACGAGTTACTTAAATACCACCTAATATTTCAAACTACTAGCTAAAAAATTTAGTTGCTCAAAATCGATTAATCTTAAAATTTAAGGCTTCAAGAGGAAAAGCAAGATTTCTTAAATCATCACATAATGTGTTAATTCTTTTAAAAGAAAAAAAAAAAAACAATTTAAATAATTTAAATGTAAAGGGTTGAAATATTCATCGATTTCAGAATAATATTACGAAATTTATTCACTTATATGGGATTTATTTTTCTCTCTTTATTTCCATTCCGGCACTAGTGGATTTTCCACTCATATCGTAAATTGTAGATTATAATATTATTTATATTGCTTTTCATCATCCGATCGATTTATTGAAAATAAATATATTTGATTAAAAGCGAAGTAGTTAGGAAAAAATTATTTTATTCCATCGAGTTAGTATTTATTTAATTATAGTGCAAGGAATGCTAAATTTGTCTTTAGTTATAATAAAAAAACATATTTACAAATAGTTTTTTTCAAATAAAAAATTATGTTAACACTAATATTGTAAGAGTACACGAGGAAAATCTAAAAAATTGCTATTTATTTATTTATTTATTATTTTTTCAAACTTGTAGAACATTGATTATTTTACATGCAAATTAGATAATATTAAAATGGATTAATAAAATGAATTTTTTTTCTTTGAAATTGAGGGAAAAAATTATATTTAAATGACATAAGAGAAGGTATAAATTGATGAAACAATATAAAAAAAAGTCATTAATAAGATGTAATTTTTACTAATTTATATTGACTCTAAAATTTGTATTTTATAAAAATTTTATAATTTTTTTGAATAGAAAGACAGCTGGTCTTCAGTTAGAAGTTGCATGCGCCGTCCTCTGATAGTTATGTTAAGAAAGGATTCCTTCTATTTGATAACTTTCAAAAACAGTAAAAAAACAAGCAGCAACTGAGAGGGTGAATCCTAATCATGGATTAAATTGCATCTAAAATTAATTCGCCCTTTAGAAATAAATATAGGAGGAGTTCGAGAGAGGAAATAAAGTTGGGAATGTAGGGGGTTGAGATTCTGTTTCTCACGAAAGGCTATCCCGTCAGATGTATTATATCATTGGTACTCTAAACAAGAAGGTTAAAAATAAAAAAAATAAAAATATTTAGTGGGAATGAATAAAGTTTTTTTTTTATTATTATTTTAGTGCCAACTTTAGTTTCAACTATAAACAAAAATAATTAAATAAATAAACTCGGTAGGTTAAACGGTTATATTAATCTTGCTAAGAAAAATTCAATTCAAAATATAAATTAATTAATTAATTAAAAAACATCACGTTCTTATAATAAAAAAAATTATTTATTAAAAAAAAAACGGGCAAAAAAGTTTATAGTTATATAGGTTTATTTTATTTTATTAAGCATCTCGATTCCCCCGCTCCCCCCTGAAACACTAAAATCCTTCCTAGGTGGTAATTCCCCCTGGTTGGGAACCTTTAGCCTTTATGGTCCTTTATGAAAACGAGAATATATCAGGTGATTCCAAGAAAAACAAATTAAAAATTCACCTAAAGGTCATATCAGATTTAAAATTTATTTTCTGATGTTCTAATCGAATCGAGACGAAAATCAGCACAACAATTGGCATAAAGAAGGCAGCTAGCCACTTGAGAAATAAATAATACCCGAGGTCTCTATTTCGATAGCAGAGTGAGTGAGTGGTAAGGCAAGCGCGGTGGTGTCGGTGGGGCATTGCGTGCCGCCCGCCACTCAACCGTTGCGTGCGCCGTTGCAACCCTCCACCCTCCTTGTTGTTGTCCATGTCCGCTTGTCTCCTTCGGCTTCGGCCTCTGCTTGTGTTTTGTACATCGTCGTCGAGTTTTTCCGATGTTAGCACGCGACCAAAATACGCCTTCTTTAAGGTTTTTTTTTTTTCCCCTCCCTCTCTCTTCATCTCTTTTTTACACATCCTCCCTATTTACCTTCATCTAACGTATTTTGACTATTTGCCTTTTTTTTTTTTTTTTTTTTATAAAAGAGATACCTGATTTCATTCTCTTAAAATAATGAATGACATATTAAGAATAAAAATCAATTATATTAGTTGAGATAATATTTTAGGGCTCTCGAGAAAAATTTCTTTTAATGTCATCTGAATATTATTATTGAGAGACTCAAAACCAAAGATTATATAAAGTCTTTTTTTTTTTTTCACCTGCGTTAAATTTTTTGAATTTACTTTCAAATGAATGATTAGTAGAGTAGAGTAACAGGTACAGTAATGCTAATCTATCCACAAAAGAACTTAAGCAAATTTAAATATTATTCGCTTTATACCTCTACAATGACACATTTAGTTCGAGATTACTATCATATCAGAAGATTTAGGAATTCAAATTATTATATAAACAGTATTTGAAAAAATAAATTTACTGACTAACTGTAAATATTGACTACTTGTTTGCTTGAAGAAGTGCGTATGAAACGTCGGTAACAAGAAAATATGTGTTTATATTTTTCACCTGACTGCATTCGGTTATCCTTAACTCAAAATAAAAAATATTATTTAGACAAAATATTTCCTTTTTCTGGTTGCTGGAAAAATTGCGTGCGTTATAGATTAATTTGAATTCCTAAATCCTCTGATATGATAGTTACTTCGCACTAACATCTATTTATAAATATGTGTTTTGTATTAGTGAATATGTTGTTTGAGGGGCACATGCTTTCAAGTAAACAACATATGGCATAAATGATCTCACTTTCGATGCATTATTTGAATACCTTATTAACTTGGAAACATTCCGAATGAGAATTGAGCGTAGCTCGAGAACAGATTCATTCTGGCAAAAGATAGTTCTAGTTTTTTAATTTAAATCATATTCTTTCTTTGTCTATTATTTCCCTAAAATAGGTGCATAGAAAATTAATAAAAAACCGGAGAGAGAGAAAGGTTCTCTCTTCTCTGAAGAATAGTAAAGAATGTAAGTAGTGACATTGTAGTGCCCAATTCACTGGGTAAGTTTAATTCAATTTAAAATAATTTGCAAATTTATTTAAGAAATTCAGCGAATTACACATTTTCAGTGAATTGAGAAATTCAAGGAATTATATTAATAATTAGATTGATAGAAAGGATCCAATTGGAAATAAAAACACTTCAGAGATGTCAATGGCTCAGTTCAGACAGGATTTGAGACATGTCTTCCCGCACTGAAGCACCTCAGGTAAAATGGAGATACCGGTAGGTAGTGAAGATATACGGTCCAATGAGATCTTTAATATAATTTCAAATGAATTTTTTAAGATTACTATCTCAAATTACCTTTAATAAATTTTATAATAGTTGAATAAATTATTTAAAAATGAATACAGTTATGTATTTCGTCAGGGAGGTTGTTACAGTTATAATAGTTGTTCTGCATATTCGCATCTGTCTTAACAAATATAGAGCTTATATGAATTTTTTAATGGATGGATTGGACCTGTAATATACAGTAATAGTAATACTCGAGATGCTGCTCAAAAGGGCATGACGAGATGTCAGGAGGCTGACGGCTGCGATGATGACAATGAATTTTTTTTTGTATCACTCTGAATAAATTAATTGGCCTTTACTTTCTAGGAAGATTAAATTATATACAAAAAAAAAAAAAATTTCAACTAAAAAAATATAAATTTTATCTAAAATATTTCTAGCTCTAGAAGACCAAAAAGGAGGGGAGAGGATGGCACGAGGGAGCAAAGAAGTTAGGCTAACAAAAAGAAATAAGAAAAAGATCGAACATAAATTTTTACAGGAAGAAAACCAAAAGTTGGCGACGCAAGGCACTAAAGCTACATCTACAGCTTTTTTCTATAATATGCTATTGTTAAGGGTCAAGGTCGGTCTAAACTTTCTGAAATAAACCTTAAAAAAATTTACATAAAAGATTTTACTATTTTTAAAAAGAAAAATTAATATTATGCAAGGGCAGTAAATTCTACGGCAGAGGAGACTTGGGAATTAACAATCCTCTTCTCCTTATAGTATAACACTATATATTAATTGAACATTTGATATTTTTTTAAAAAATATTTTAATTATTAAAACAAAACTTTAATAAAATTTCCTGCCACTCTCTACTCTAAATTTATATTCTAATATAGAACTAAACATCCCAGGTCCTGGTCACTATTAATTCAATAAAATTTCTAATAAAACAAGAATTCGTAAACATCTTAAATGTGTGAGAAAAAAGAAAAAATAAAATTTGCTGTACGTTCGTTAAATAAATCGAGTAAAGGTGTCACTGCATACATCTCTAACACACTCATCACAGACAGAAGAGACAGAGACAAATCCTACAAATAAAAGAGGAAATAGTTTGAAACATGTTCTCTATTTATTCACCCTCTGAAAATACGCACAATCCCACCCTAAACATCTTTTGTGTGTCAGGGTTAAAAATCAAAATTTATTAGGACTTAAATGAAAAAAATATTAAAATTCAAATCTTATTTCCATTTGAGAAATTACTTCTTTTATGAATCTTTGGAACATGTTTCCTATTTATTTAGAAATAGCATAACCAAACCAGAATTAATGTAACTGACAGGGCAGTACCCAAGGAGACTAAGTCAAAAAGAGATCGTTTTCTATATAAAAGAGATCAAATGAAAAATTCAAGCAGAAAAACTTTTAGGTGGAGGGAAGTAGGGGGAGGGGGGATCTACAAACGATGCCTGCCTAGGTGCTATATTTTTTTAAATAAAAAATTATTTTTTAAGATTTTCATGGGTTCAAAAGAAATATAGTATAGGATTATATCTCTATGATCATGAAGTAGGAGTTTACCTCCTCTCCAAGGGATTCCATATCTTTAAAGTTATATGGTGCGCTGGAGACATCAATTTGTTAATAGGAAAATGCATTGAATTTCCATGTATGTCTCCATTAACTATTTTTCTATATAAAAATTTGAATTTATTTATTTATTTAAAAAATAAAAGGTGTAAGAAGACGTTCCCCTTCTAAGAAAAAGTAGGGGAAACTTTGTTCCTCTGCGGTCAATAGGGTGGCGCCCCAATTTGGTTACAATACGTATTTATTGATCTTATTGATAATTTGAAAGGACAAAAAAAATTTTTTTTTTCTTTCCTTAATAAACTTAAGGAAAATTTATTTTAAATAACTAAAATAACTATATTCAAAATTATATACAATATATTTTATTCTCTCTATTTCTCTTTTATCCAAGATGTTTATTTACTCTTAGTCATTTACAATTTTTTTGATAAGAAAAAAATTTCAGCTAAAATTCAAAAAATATGAGGGTCGAGAAATATATATTATCTATTTTCTTTTGAATTTTATTTAAAAAAAAAAAAAAAAAATAGTAAGAAAATTGAATATTTTAAGAAAAAAAAAAACGAGATTATTTAATTTTGAAATATTATAGCAAAGAGAGGAGATAGAAAGTCAGAGGGTTGGCAGTTAATACCCATATATACAGGGCGAGAGCCCCGCGGAGGAGCCGATGTTCAAGAGCAAAGGGCGGAGGGAGTACAGGGGTTGATTAGGGAGTCGACGACGACACCACAGATCAATACCAGCCCCGATATACACTCAACCCCACACATACATGCTCAAAAAATTATTAATAAAAATATTTCTATATGTATATATTTGTATATATACTCTATATATATAAAACCTGGATTTATATTTAAAAAATTAAAGGATTCACTCAATCTCTATGAATTTATGGCCCTTTTTTTTGCACAAAAATGAAAAAGCCTAGAGGGCTAAAACATCACTCCATATCATTTGATATATTGATTCTCGAATGCCCTTTTTACTTTAGCCTTAGTGTGGAAAATCCATTAAAAAAAAAGAGTGTTGCATGAAAAATATAATTCGAGATAATTACACTAATATCAAATGACATTTTTCCTAATGAGAATTTATATATATAGTATATGTGTATATATATATATAACGCGTTTGTATTTGTTAGCTTTGTGAATATAAACGCCCTGTAGATGGGATTGGATGCCAAAGGATGGATGGATGAATATGAGCTTAATATTTGAATTTTTGCTCTTTTCGGCATTCCTATTGGCTATATATGTTGTTCATTTTTTCTATTAACATTACGGATATTAATATTTTAGGGATTGTAAGCTGTGTTTACATGTATAAAAAAGAGACTAATGAAAAAATTTCTAAAATGGATGTTATTTATAAAAAATGCATTTTTTTAAATTGAATTAAAATTAAAAAAATAAAACATACCAAGTGTAGTATAAAAGTATATAAAAGGATTTCTAAAAAAAAATTTGTCAAGAATTACTAAAAATATAATTAAAGTATTTTTTTTTTTTGGGAATAAATGAGTTGTTTTGAAGGGGCTGTGTATTTTTTTTTTGTTTTTAAACAAAATACCTTCGTCTTTTTGTTGAATCATGCAAAGGGTATCTAAACATTTTAATGACTCAACAAATTCTTATAAATTTCAATAAAATTGATCACTTAGATCTTTTATGATCTGTGGATGGGAATTCAAGAATAAAATTTTTTTGAAACAATATAATCCCGAATTCTCTTAAATAAAACAGTATTAATTATTGTGGTTGGGTTGTGTTCATTAAGTTTCATCAATTAATTTTATAAAAAAGTATTAAATTTTTTTCCTTTAAAAGATCAATATAGGCTGACTCCGGTGTCCTAGTTTCTTTTCTTATAAGTTGCTTATTTAAATAAATTTTGAAAAAATTACGTTTTTATTAAATAAATAATTGCTATAGTTAAAGGACTCCCCATTCTTAAATGGCAACCTCCCGATTTTCGGGACTGTGGTTGACGTTCAGTTCTCTTGAAGGAACGTTAAGAAAGCAATCTTAATTTCAGAAATGCTAGACTAGTTGCGAGTGCTTAGGGTTCCTTTCATGTACCCGGAAGCTTGTTTTTGTAAGTACATGCTCTGTAGCAAAGATTAGTTTGAATGAAAATTCCCGGGAGGAAAGAAATTAGTTTTCTCACTAGATTAATATAAGGGAGGAGGAGGAGGTAAAGAATAGATATAAAGTAATTCCTATTTGGGTTAAAAAACTGAGAGTCTGATATTAATGGATATATATATAAAATGAATTCAGATGAATAAAGTAAAAAAAACAACAAAACCTCCAATATACCTAGCTACATATTTTTGAAAATAATTACATTATGGAATTTTTTTTAAATCCGGATTAATAGAAAAAATATAACTATTATAGAAATTAAAAAAATAAATGTTTTTAAAAATAAAAATTTAATTTCATATCGCATTCTCATTCTAGTTTTCCAAATACTAATTTACATAAATAGATATTTCACTAACGTTACTGAACTTGACAGGTTTTTGCTTTTTTTTCCTCATATTAAGTAAATAAGTAAAAAATATCTGGTGTGACGGCTGCACATCACACAACTTTCTCTTACCTATGGTAAGAGAAATGTGTTATGTCTTGCCACATAGATGGTTAACAATTTTAATTTAGCTTAGAGATTTTTCGTTTGTGTGTATAAATATTATAAAAAAATTATATTAAATTTAATTATTAAATTGGCAATTAAATTTTCCATAGGAAATAAAAATATTTATTTTTTGTTACTATGGTAACATTTTCCTCTCTTTTCTATAGGAATCTTAAAATCCTAAATTGAGGGCCCCACACCATTTTACGGAAAATGATTAATACATCTTAATGACTTTCTAATTTATTATATGTACAGTCAATTTAATCAAAAGCGTTAGAATAATTTAAGAAAAAATCACAAAAAACCTAAAAACATATAAGAGTTTGGTGGGAGGAGAGTTAATACATTTTAAAGATCGTCTAATAAATAATTGTTTTATATATTTTAATCAAAATCGTCAGTGCGAAAATCGAAAAAAAAAAAAAAAAAACTAAAAAAGTTCAGCAGTAAAGAACTAGAACCCGTTGGCTGATTTTATTAAAAGAATTTGATATAGATACCTAGCTTAAATATAAATTTTGAGACTAATTTTTTTCGTTTTTGAAATATCTGGTTCACAGGGAGATCCATTTTTTTTTTGGACTCAGGAGACTTCAAAACGTGAATTCAAAATCTCGACATCGATTTTTTTTTGCAATCACACTATATATTTCATATGTAGAGAGAAACTGAATAGAAATAAATTTAGAAATTTATTGTGTATAAGCCTAAGTGAAGAGAAACATTTTTAAATGAAATTTTTTGAAAAAATTCGTATTCTTTAGAGCAGAGAGCTTTTATTTCATGATCCAAGGGTCCTGAACGATAAAATTAATTTTGAAATAATTGGCTACAAATTAATTTAAGTAAATATGGACGGAGTGGATGTATATAGTTAAATCACTAATTTATCGTTTCATATATGACTTTTGATGACAAAAAATAAAAATAAGGACTATGAATTTTAAAAATAATAACTATTTGTAATGCCTAAATATTTTTTTCAAATATCTAACTAAAAATTTTTCATATTAAGCTTTGTTTAGAAGAATTAGAGGCTAGGAGATAAGTTATCTCTCCTTCATCGGTTGAAATTGTTTTCCCCCCAATCAAATCAAAAACTTATCCCTATGTTGATGATGAAGGGGAGAGGAAGGTGGTGGTAGGGGATAAAATAAACATTCCGACCGTGTATTTAAATTAAAATGTTAATTTTTATCATCATTGGGTCTTTTAAATTAATATAAGACAATTAAAAAAGGTATTCATATATAAGCCAGAGAAGTAAAATGTCAAGTATCAAGTTTAAATTAAAACCAAATTTAATTATAATTTATGATAATTAAAAATAAAAAAATATTGCAACTTTTTTTTTACATATGAAATAATAAAGGCAAAAAATAAAAATGAAATTCCTGGATATAAAATTGGGCAACTCAAAATTCCGGACAAGTGTAAAATAGGAAAATAAAAAACAACCGTCAGAGAAGAAAAAAGTGAAATAAAATGGAAATAAATTGTATAGTGAAAAGAAAAATAGGTCAAAGAAAATTTAAAAAAAAAAAAAAGATAATATTAAGCCTCTATTTAAAATGGAGTTAACTGCTATTATTACATTATATACCATCCCCTTCAAAAGTAAATGTACAACCTTTATCTTTTGTTTCGCCTTAATGGATAATTAGGAGAGCTACATGAAATTCAAAATCATCAAATTTTATCTATTATTAAATTTATTATTTGCATATTTCATGTAGGTTTTAAATTATCGATCAAGACCAAACAAAAGAGAGAGGTTTTCCAATTACATTGGAAGGGGATAGTATATATATATATAAAATTTGTGAAAAGATTAATGAATAAATAATATTTAAAAAAAAAATATAATCACTATAAAATCTAAGAAAATATTGGCGGAACTAGTAAACTAGAAGGGGTATTTTCCTTCTTTATTAAAAATATGCAAAAAATAAAATAAATAAATATAGCCTAGTGAAGTTTATTTTAAATCAAATTAATACAGTATAAAGAATAATTAAAAATTTGAAAGCTAGACAAGGACAAAAAAATTTGTAGTATATTTGTTGAGGTGTCCAATTGAATAAATATAAATATTATTTCTAAAAAAAATTGCAAAAAGAAAATAAATGAAATCAAGTTGGTCTTTTTAACTTCTAAGAAGGGTTCTTTGAGAGGGGAGGGAAGCCAACTACGTCTCACATATAGGGCTTAAATATTTTTTTATAAAAAACAAGCGTTCCTAACTTCCTCTCTCATATACAATTGTAATATCAGGGATACAAATACAATAAAAATTCAAGTCATAATTTATAAAAAAAAAAAAAAAAAAACTAGCCAAAGTTAATATAATATAATAAATAGAAATATTAATTCAAAACCTAGAATGCAAAGACAGTGTAAAAAAAACAACAAACACTACTATAGCTCTAGTAAATCTCTTTTACTAAGATCATCAGGACCATTTTTTAAACAAATTAAAAAATAAAAAAATGTATCCCAAATTAGATTCAAAAATCAAAGAAAGTAATTCATTTGTTTAATTAAATTGAACTATTACTTTTTACAATGATTCCAAAAATTCTATTTACCAATTTGTCAAAATATTTAGAATTAAGAATTTTATTTAAAAAAATTCCAATTTTACTTTGAATGTAAGCCCTATTAATTAAGTCAATCAGTGCTTAGTGAAAAAAATACATATTAAACTTTATTCTAGATCAGCCAATATTATAATTATAATAATTAAATATTAATTAAATAATTAGTCGAAAGAAAGAGTGGAGGAGGTCGGTGACGATGAGAGCGAGCTGGGGTCTTTACGCCCGGGGAATCCGACAGTCAGGGGGGGTTGTGTATGTCCAAGCCCCGGAAG
>JAAAKE020104685.1:0-38659 GCA_010014785.2 Anisolabis maritima
ATTTTTAAAAAAAAAAAAATTAAAAAAAATAAAAATAAAATATCAATTGGAATTCAGAGGGCAGAGCTTCCTTCCTAATAAAAAAAAAAAAAAAAAAAAAAAAGAGGAAGGCGAGACCTAGGTGAAATATAAAATTGTTAACGAGGAAGTGAGAATTTTTTTTTAAGATATTTAAATAAAGAGGGAATTTTCTTGTTGTTTAAGGGATTTCTAAATATTTAAATCAAATTTAAATATTATAAATCAAAATGACTTTAATGGTATTTAATTTTCGCTTATTAATTGAAAATACACAAAAAATACAAAATTGGAAAGCAAAAAAATAAATAAATAGATAAGGTATTTTAATAAAATAAAAAAAAATATATTATATAAATCCAAAAAACATTTTTGCTTATGATTTCAAATCATATTTTGAATAATTATAAAATAAATAAATAATGAGCAAAAATATTTTGGGGATTTAATTTATAAGATTTCTCTGCATTTCTATTATTCACAATAAAAATTTTTATATATTCAATTTTTCATCTAGTGCAACAAAAAAGTAAAGTTTTAAAAGAAAAGGAGAAATCTTAATAAATTAATAAAAAAAAATATGACAAAGCAAAGGGAAATAAATTATAAAGAAAAAAGAAATCAAATCAAGATTCTTCAATTTTCACCAAAGAAATAAATATTTCGTCTTAAGATTTTTTTAATTATTATTCTCTTGACTTGGAGGGGTCGCTTGTTCGGGTCGTGCTGAAATAAACAGAATAATATTGTTTTATTTATATAATTGACAAAGTTTTCTAATATATATCATTTAGATTTTTTAAATTACTATTCGAATTTGATTTGTTTTTGAATATCGTTTCATATAAAATAATTTAATAATAAAAACCTACTTGGACATGTGCCTGGGGAAAAAGTAATATCGTCGACAGCAAAGCCACCATTGCTGGCCTGACCCTCAAGAAGTAGTCGAAAGTCCGATGTAGCATCGATGGATACTTGAGCAGGTGTCCAAACAGGTCGAACGGTGTCTAGAGACTTAGCTTCCACCATCCATACCTAAGAATACCAAAAACAGTTTATAATAAAACATAATATGACATTTATTATTTGGATCATCTAACACTATCGCATTTTCTAAATAATTTTTTATAAAAAAAAACCTTTTCTTCAATTTGCACATCTTCTTCCTGGGAACTGTTATCTTGTCTGACCACCCTTAGCTCCGCAGAATCTCCAGCCCCAAAAGCAGCAACCCAAAATGCGAGGCATATGCGACCCTCTTCGACGACGCCAAAAGGAGGGGATATTAATCTGGCAGTTAGACTGCCTGTATTCTGGTTGAATAAGTCAAAATAGATGTACCCCTCTGTAACAAATAACTTAATCAGAAAGAAAAAAATCCTATAGTAAAGAGATTTCATTAATATACGATCGATAAAGCATAGTATCATAAAATAAAATTGGATTAATAGAGCTAATAAAGTTAAATGTTATCTATTGAATTTTGTGTGCTCTAAATTGCATAAACAACTAATCAAACATCATAATAGAAAAACATGATTTTTCGGAATTATTTCATTTTTTTTTTTTAAATTTTACTATTTTAGAAATTGATCCTTAATTTCTTAATTTGGCCAATTAAAGATTTAAAAAAACAAATAAATTAATTAATTAAATCAAGAAAAATACATATATAGTAGAAGTATTGAAAAAAACAAAAATGATGTGACTAAACGCGCATCACACAACTTTCTCTTACCTAATGTAAGGGAAGCTGAGTGATATGAGGGTGGGGGTGGGGGTGGAGAATAAGGGTTAATACACATTTCAAAGACCATCTAATAAATAATTGATATAAGAATTTTAAATTGAAAAAAAAAAGTACATCAGTAAAGTACTATTATCTGTTGGCTGATTTTATTCAAAAGCTTCGAGGTGCAAGCGACAAGAGTACCCATCCAAAATTCGGCTTGGTACGTTTTTTTCGTTTTTGAGAAATCTTGCCCCTGCCCCTACCACAGACCATTTTGCGAGACCCATTTCTTTAGATCTTCACGATGAGATAGGTGGCTGTCTGTAGATCAGAGCTATGTGGAAAAAGGGAGGAAGTCAGCCAATAGAGTAGCCTTTATCAAAATAAAACTCCCAAAATACAACGTGCAACGTTTCGGCTTGAATTAAATTAACTGATGATGGCATTATTTAATTAAATGAGTTTAATAATTTAATTTAATTAAGCCGATTTTGGGAGATTTATTTCGATAGAAGCTACCCTACTGGCTGACTTCCTCCCTTTTCACATATCGCCCATTTCTTTAGTCTCAGGGGACCTTAAAACACATATTTCCTTTGAAATCTTGACATTGGTTTTTCTTGCGATCGCAATACTTTGCCACTATATATTTCATGTATAGGTATGAGAAAGTAAAGGGACAGATAAAATATTTGTCATGGGAGAAATTGGATTAACATAGGAATAGATTTGAGAGATTTTTAGACAGTTATGTGAAAAAGTTATTATTGATACTGGATGTAGATGATAAAATAAAACCAGCTATGAATATAATTCCACCTTACTCACAAGTGAGCAAACGTTTGAATGCTCGCCTCTCCAAGAACAAACATACTTTTACAATTGTTAGACGAAGATCCAGCAACAAATCATATCTTGCATTGATGGTTGTTCGGCATAAAGTCAACAGAATTACCTGCAAATAAATTATGTAAGGCGGTCCTTATGTTCATAGCTGGTTTTATTTCTCCATCCTCTTTAAAGTTTTATTTATACAATTTTCTCACCAGGTGCTCCAAATGTTTTGTCTGCCAAATTGGATGGTCTTCTAGCTACCGTCGCCAATCTCCAACTAGGGCCTTTATCTTGAGTATCATTAACCCAATCACAAGTGTCACGTTCAAATCTGCATTCGCCACCACTAACAGCTGCCGCTTCAGGGATAGCTACAGAGGTAAAACAATTATATTAATAACCTAAACAAAATATTTTTTTAATTATTAAATTTATAAGTAAAAGTTGTGTGGATTATGATTTTTTATAACTTTTGTTAAAAAAAAATAATAAATTACTAAAAGTAATTGTCTAATTTGATTTGGTCGCAAACAGGAAACAAAAATCTAGGTCTTTTAATAAAAGTTTTTTTTTTTTTAAACTTAAATAGATAGGTGCTATCTATATCAAATAAATTAGACAAACGCTATCTTTTGTTTAGTTTTAAGAGATTATTTTTGAGAGCTATTAATCCAGAAATAATAGGTAAAACACATCCGCACTGATCTCTCTGGTTCGCACTGTTTGTTTTTTTGGAATCAGTACATTTAATATCGTATAAGATTAAGATTACTCTCTGGGATCCTCAAGGAGATGAAGAAGCGGTAAGCATCTCTTCCATTTAGCCGTGTCCTGATGAAGGTTGGACCACTCAACCTAAACATCAACACGTGTATATAATAAAGGCTAGATGGGAAAAAAGCTAGTTTTTTCTTTTCTCGTATTTATTCCAACATGGCTGCCATACTCCCACAGGAACATAAATACGTTGTTAAAACATTATGAAATTGGATAGTTGTTGTTTTCATATACATCTCCTAATTATCTCTTTAGGCGAAATAAAAGATAGCGTTACTTCTAAATAAATTATATTAGCTACCAATTAATTTTATTAAATATGGACGGATTGTAAAGTGTTTCAAATATCGAAAATACAAAAAAAGTATAGTATAGATAGTATCTGATAATAGGGTTTTTTAAATGGTAAAGAGGATTAATATTTCGATTCAAATAAAAAGAAAAAAATAGGAATTTCTTTCTTTTTCGGTTGAAATAATTCATTATGAATAAAAGAGATTGTTGTTGTAGATTAGTAATTATTGTTTGAATGTGAGGAGGTTTTTTCATCAAATAAATTCGAGACGTTTCAGCTAAACTTTATTCTATTGAAGAATTATTCATATGAATGTATATATGTAGACATGCATTATTTAGCTTTGTTTTTATTAAAAACAATGCTTCTCGGGATAGTTATTTGAAAATCTCAAAGTTATTCCTTCTGGTTAGAACATCACAAACTCTATCATCGCTTATTTAAAAATATTCATATATATAAAATACGATACTAACTAGAGCAAGCTCCAGGAAAAAGGGTGATATCGTCAAGTCCGATGAATCCATTAGCTCTACTGCTACCCCACATACCCTCAATCACGATCTAGAACAGACAAAATCAATTTTTTAATAAATATTTCTTATTAAAAATATGGGCATGTTAATTAAATTAAACAAAAGAAAGTAATATTTTACTTTATCTTACCTGTATATGTAATATATTATTCTATTATATTAGCTACATATGTAATATATTATTCATATTGTCAAAAATTATAGAACTCCAAATCTTGACCCACTTGGAGCACTGCGACCTTCTAAATGAAAGGCAATATAGCTTCAAGAAAAGTCGGAGACATTTTAGGCTATGTCACTCACCTCTGGAACAAAGCCTTGGAGGAAAAAAGTGAAACCATTGTGGTTGCATTTGACATCTCGAGGGCTTTTGATCAGGTATTGCATAAAAATCTATATTCAAAACTACCAACCTTTAGCCTCTCTTCGGATCTTTGATTATGGATCAGAAGCTTCCTAACTGACCGAGATCTCATTTGCCGACGGAGTTACTTCTGATCCTCATAAAATCAATGCTGGATTCCCCCAAGGTTTGATCTTTTCTCCCACCCTATTTCTTATGTATATCAATGACCTTAAGAAAACACAATTTTGCCTAAATTCCAGACTGAAAAATCCAACATGCCCAGTCATAATAATCTCGAGTTCAGAGACTCGCTTTCTGTTCTGGGTGTGACGATTTTTTCGGATCTTTCCTGGAATATTTCCTCAGACGCCAAATCTGCAGCTAGGAAGCTTGGTTTCCTCTTCAGATCCAAGCAATATTTCTCCCCTCACCAACTTCTAACCCTCTACAAGGTTGTCCGTATCTTGAGTATGTGTCCCACCTATGGAGAAGAGCTTCTCAGCAGGTTCTCTCTTCCCTTGATGCGATTCAAAGGCGTGCAGTGAGATTGATCGGAGATGAGTCTTATACTGCCTCCTTGCAGCCACTCGATCACAGAAGAAGTGTCTATGCATTGACACTTTTTTACGAGTATTATCATGGTCAATGTTCTGCCAAACTTAAGTCCATTATTCCTCCCAAAGCGACGTTTGTCCGCAATACAAGGGAATTGTCCCAACACCCCCATGTCGTAATAGTCGCGATTAGTAGAACTAAATTGCAGTCTTTCTTTATTTTCAAGACCTCCCGTGAATTGAAGAACCTCCCCTATCTTCCCTAAAACCTATAATCTCCAATCTTTCAAATCCAACCTCAACAAGCACCTTTTAAAGTCCCCACTCTCTCCTTTTCCTGGTTGCATGTGACCCCACTGGTCATTATAGGTTCGTTGGACCCTATGCTTCCAGATCCAAAAAAATAAATATAATGAAACTATTGCGATTGCAAAAAAAAAATCGATGTCAAGATTTCAACTAAAATATCCGTTTTGAGGTCCCCTGAATCTAAAAAAAAAATGTATCTCGCAAAATGATCTGTGGATTTGTGTATCTGTTAAGATGATTTCTCAAAAACGTTCGAAGCTGAAATTTTATATTTAAGCTAGGTACTCTCGTCGCTTGCACCTCGAGGCTTTCCAATAAAATCAGCCAATGTGTACTAGTACTTTTTTTTAGTTTTTTTACATTTTCAAAATAATCTCTTAAGATATTAATTAAAATTCATAAAACAATTATTTATTAAATGTTCTTTGAAATATATTAACCCTTATCCTCCCCCTCCCACCTATTTTACTCTTGTACGTTTTTGGGTTTTTGTTTTTATATATTAAACTACTCTAACAATATCGATTAAATTGGCTGTACATTGTTCTATTAAGTGATGAATTAAAGTACGGCTACCTAAGGCGGCAAAAATCTGGTGTGACAGCATATCACTCAGCTTCCCTTACCTTCCATAAGAGAAAGTTGAGTGATGTGCGTTTATCACGCCATATTTTTTATTTAATATACTTATTTATAAGCGACGAACCACATGATTGTTGTTGTCCGCGACTTGCGCTTGTGCGAAACGCCACTCAGGCCCCTGGTGATTGTAGAGTCGCCATACGGGTCGCATTTGTGCTGCTGGAATACTCAAACCTCCCTTGTCAGAAGGTCGTACATAAACTGCTAGTGCGCCTAAGCTGGGTCCTGTCGTATCGATGAAAGGCTCATTCAAAACGAACCTATAAACAAATAATAATCTTAATAATTATATGTTTTATAAAAATTTTAATAATAAAAATTACTTTTTAATTTATGCTTACCAAAAAGAGATGCACCTTGGAGTAGAAGAACCTTCGAGCTCTTGAGAAACAAACCAAGCGCGACTTCCGGGCCTTTGGACATTATTCCTTGCTAAAGTCATTAGAAAACCTAAAATAATAAATAAGCACAGGTTATTAAGTTGAAATATAAATGAATTTTAAATTCAAATTATATTCGGAGAATAGACATAGCATAACAATTATTTTGGTCCCCTAACATAAAAAAAAAACAAATTTTTATCTAGGTATTTTTATTAGTATATATATATTTAAAAAAAAACTAATTAAAATGAATAAATATTAGAAAAATAAATTTAATCTAAAAAGTAATTTCTCTCTTTTTTGTGCATTTTAAATAAAAGCATTTTTTTTAATTTTAATTTTAATTTTATACTTTAAAGTAATAATTATTTTATTATTTCCCTTTAAAAAGGATAACATATAAAAAGATACAAATTTTTTTTTTTAAAGTTGTTCAAAATGATGAATAAAACCATTTTGTATATGTGTCTTATTTAACTAAAATTAACATTAATAGTTTTTTGACAAATATAGAATGCACAATAGAGGCAAAGGCATTTTTAAAATCTAATAGTGCTAATCTAATTGCCGCACCCCGTCACTCTCGATAAAGTCATCAGTAACCCTTAGGACTGCAGTATAGCAGTTATGATTAGAACGAAAGCCAGATTGAAATGGAACAAAAAAATCGATCTCGTTGAGTTGCCTCAGCATTTGGGCATTAATGATATTCTCAATGCCTTCAAGAGGTCGGGCAGGACGGTAATGGGTCTGTGCCGGCACAAGTACAGGGACTCCGAGTCTTAGGTATCGGAGTAACCCTGGCGGAATATTGACTAAAAAATTGAGCCCCCCCCCCCCGCGAAGCGTAGTCCAGCATATTATAGTTCCTCCACTGCTCCATGGGTTGGTTCTCGGAGTCAACATATAAATTAAAATCAATGAAAAGAAAGAAAAAAGCTTAAAAATATAATGATTTAACAAAAAAAAAAAAGAAAAGGAAGCATTTGTTCCCCAAAAACCTTAAAAACAATCTTTTTTTATCAACTAGTACTAGTTAATTAAAAAGTTCCTTTTAATACAAGACCCCTCTTAAACTCACCTTTTTCAGATCCTAGTGTGTGATCATAAGTATTGGTTCTTGTAGCTTGTCCAGACACTCTGTCCCAATCAATGTCATCTTTCCTTTCTCTGGAAGCGACGTTACTCCAAGTGCATTCATCCACCTCAAAAGTGCAATCCCCTGGAGTGGCAGCTGCCACTTGAGGAGCCGCTAAAATAAACAGCAATTAATTTATATCATTTATTTTATATTGAACAAATGACAATATCAAGAGACTCCTTGATTTCATCAAGTATTAAATAAAAAATAAATAAAAACTTACTTGGACAACTTCCTGGTGATAAAGAAATATCATCAATAGCGATATCTGCCAAATTATTCTTTCCCACTCTGCCAACGAAGATTATCTATAAAGAATTGCCGATAGAATATATTATAAATGTTCTTTCCAGTTATATATGTCTAAGATTAACAAGTTTTGATTACTTGAGAGAGGGAAACTTTTTTGGGATTATACTTGGCTGGCTTCCCGTTTTCTCTCCCTTCATAAATAGAGTACGATAGTAAATTTTGCCGGAAGATGGATTTGAATAGATGCTTTGTTTTTTATTATTATAGTATTTTTCATATATGAGAATTTAAAACACTAGGCAAAATATCGTTGGCAATAATATTTTCAAGATAATTGTGCTGAATGAACACTTCCTGGACTCGAAACCTATCTTCCAGGCATGCTCACTCTTACATAACTATGGCTAAAATTTTTTCAAAAGACCTTTCGTATGCGTCAACAAGCAGGGAAGAAATTCGCATTGAAATCGACCTTCTCTATTGCAATGTTTCCTTCTTAAACAGTCTAATTTGATAAAGATTGAAAATAAATTAAGTATATTTATATTTAACTATCTAGAAGTTTGATATAAAATGTCATGAAATGTAGTAATATAAGTGCAATTTTTCAAAATTTCAGTTAGACTCAGTCATCTCATAAATATCATTATATTAAAATAATTTATTGGCGCTTGTTAATTTATTTTATATAAAAACAATGTTGTAAACTTTAATGGGAGTAGAATCAAGTATAATATCAATCTTTAACATTTTAGGAAATTTAAAAAATTCCATATAATTAATAAAAATCAGATATATAGGCCTATATCTTAGAATTTTATATCTTACATACCCGAAATGGGTTCGAGGATGAGACAGGCACTTCTGCTTGATACCAGGCATTACCAGCTTCTCCACTTAGGGACCAAATGAGACGATCTTCATTTTCATCCGAAAGAAGTACACTTAAGGTTCCGACTCCATTTCCATACATATGAGTCCAAAAACGTAAACATAATGGACTATCAGGGTCTGAAAAGAATACAATAAAGTTATAGAGTTTCTATATTAAAAAAGGCAGCCGGGTTAAATGGAAAATAAAATTAGAGGTTTTCGTGCCTTTCATCTGGCTACAATAACTGAGCTAGGGAGCTTTAATTATATCCACAGTCACATTTATTAAATGTTTCTACCTCTACCTCTTGGTTCAAATGAAGTGCTGGAAAGTTTAGCTATATCTCCAGGCCGTCTCGGATATGCGGAATCAATAAATGCATATCCACCTTCAAGGCCTCCATGTACAAAACTAGATCTGTCTGTAGCAGGACCCGTAGAGGGATTGTGACTTCCTCGACCCTAAAACAAACGATCTATTTTAATAAAATTTAAAAGGAATGAATAAATATATCTCCTTGAAGAAATAGGGAATCCAGACAACCAAAAGAGTAAGAAATAAAAAAAAATTTTCTATTTCCTCTTATCATCGATGCTTCAGGCTATCGTGCCCTTTTTTAGAAGTAAAGATGTCAAAACAATATAAGAAGTAAATATTTTTTATATAAATATTTTTTTTTTTTAAATTTTATTATACAATATAAACATCAAGTAATAATAGCAGCCTGTTATTTTAGTTTCGCCTTGTTATATATTATATATTTAGATCGAAATAGTCAAGGTAAATATAATGAACTGTTATATATTAAGATTTTCTAGTCAATATATTTATATTATTTGTTCCAACAAAAAGGCATGTTCATTATGAAATGCGCACATTTCGTACGATGCATGAGCATACGCATATTATTATTAGGTTGGAGAGAAAGTTCTGTCGTATTTTAAAGAATAGAAGAGATTTGGTGGCTGTGTGAAACAATTATTCTTGGGAGAGAGCAGGTTCAGCCAAAAAATACAAAGAATATCAAACACCATCATCATGAAATATGGTGATTATCTCAACAAAGTGATACTTTTTGAACTGAGGATGAGATAATAAATTTGTCTAGAAACTTCTCCGAGATCGGCAAGCATATACAATAGAAGTCCTCTTAACCGGCAACTATGGGACCGGGCCCCCGGCCGATTAAACCAGCGAACATTTAAGTGACGGTTTTAAGCATAAGAATCAGCTACTGTGCACAAAAAGAGTAAAGTGCACAAGACAATTAATTAAAACACAAATATTTTATTAATTGAAATTACATTAAACTACAGCTTTCGAATTAAAATAAGTTTTACTTAAAAAAAAAACACACATTATGTATACAGTATCGGAAATTAGATAAAAAAATTCTGTACTTACAATATTATTACAGTAGTCCTGCTTATGGATTTGCACTGATTTTTTGTTCTTACAATTTAAAGAAGTCTGTGATCCTTGTCTGTTTCTTCTTTTCCAAAGTTTTTTTGAAGGCAAAATCTCTCCATTTCTTTATAAATAAAGCATCGACGGCAGTCATGTTCATTCTGTTGTTCTATATATGCTGCTGCTAACTGAAGAGCTTTCTTTCCCTCCTCATGACTTATTTTTTCCTCTTGACTTTCGTCATCCTCTTCTTCTTCAGTGCCTACAGATTCATCTAAGTTTCCATATTCCTCTAAAACAGTTTATACTATCTGTTCATCAGTGAAAAACTCATTTTCGAGATGTATCGTCACCAGCAATCCATTCTTCGACTTCTCCGTCTTCAACCTAACTGGAATTTGGCAATTTCTTAAAACATTTAGTAAATCTATGCTGTCATTTCGTTCAAGACCCAAATGAGTCCACAAGGCGTAATCGACCATCTCGTTGGTGGGTTTTCTAAGTGTGTAACCTTGTTTCAACACTTTTTCCGAATCGATTTGAGTACAGAAATCCTCAATTGCTTTCCGATTACGGCGCCAATCGTTAACAGTGCTCTTCCCCATGTTAAATTCATTACAAATCTTGTTCACAGACTCTCCTTTATCAATTCGTTCTAAAGCTTCTAGTCTCTTCTCCATTGTGACAACAACACGTTTCCGTTTTGCACTCATTTTAACATACACAGATACAGTACACTTAAAAGGTCAAAGATACACTTAAACAGAATGAAATCAGCACGTATTCACTACTGAACTACATTAAACGTATCAGCGCTCAGACAGTCGCATTGTGACTAGTCGGGGAGTCACATCCTGCGACGATTACATATTTCGGCCGCTCTCAGCTGTGTAGCCGGTTAAAGTGGCGGCCGATTGAAGAGAGGCCGGTTAAGAGGGCTTCTACTGTAAAGGCTTTTATTTTGGCTGAACCTGCCCTCTCCCAAGAATCAAAGTATTTTAAAGAAAACATGTGAATCAATTTATAAATTTATATATGTTTAATATTATTCATTATGATATAATTTCCATTATTTATAACAACTTGTTGCCATCTTTTAAGTAACCTGTCAATTCCTGTTTTATAAAAGGTCTCGTCCTTGGAGTGAAAATAGCCAGCAACTGTCTTAGAAAGACTTTTGAAAGAATTAAATTTTTTTCCCGTTAGATTTTGCAGAGATCTGAATAGGTAGTAATCAGATGGTGCAATGTCAGGTGAATATAGTGAGTGACTAAGAACTTCCCATCTCAACGCATTAAGATTTTGTTGTGTCACCATTGCGGTATATGGTCCAGCATGGTTCCATGGTGGAACACGATTCGTTTTCTGGCCTTTTTTCTTTGATAGCTGCATACAATTTATCAAGCTGATTAAAGTATACATTCGCATAGACAGATTTTCCTTGTTTATTTCTTAAATAAATTTATTTATTTATTTATTAATTTCAGCAATTCGTAATATACTGGATCTGTTCAAAAAGAGCAGTACTTTTCCTTGATGAATATTTGGTTTCGCAAGAGTTGCTGATAATGTTCCAGGTTTGCATTAAGCTTTTCTCCTCTTAATATTCTAGTAAAGAATCCACTTTACATCTCCAGAAATCAGCTTGTCCATAAACGGCTCCACATTGTGTCTAATGAGATGTGATGAACATATTCTTATACGATCAAACAAATTCTTTTAAGTTAATTCGTATGGGACTCAAATGTTTTGCTTTAAGATAAACCTAAGAGATTTAATGAGGTCTCCAACAGTTGTATGATGGATGCCAAACTCTTCTGCAACTTCTCTAGTTGTTAAATGTGGATTATTCTCCAACATGGACAGCAAAACATCATTATCGATCTGGACGACCGTCCAAGATTACCTTCTATGACGCTTAGATCCCCGGAACAAAATTTACTAAACCATCTTTGACAGGGACGAACATTTACATCTCTTCAAAATACTGCACAGAAATAAAAGAACTCAACAAAGATCTTGAGGATAGAGAACAACGGGGTACTAGCGCAAAAGAGGGATGAATAGAGAGGTGAGGTTGTTTAGAAGATGATGAGCTCACGTGCGCCTTTAGCGCTAATATAATAATAATAATAATAATAATAATAATAATAATAACGGGTACGGCAGTCTTTGACTGAAAGGGAATTTGTCGTCCCTTCCCTCCGGAGCCTACAGGCGCAAGCACGAATGGCGCGTCTGGGGCCTATTGGTCTGAATGCCAAGGGGTTGCTGAGGGCTAATTACTTTTGTATCTCACTTTTGCCCCTATCAGTTGAACTCCGCCAAGTTGGAGGATACGCGTGGTGACTTGGAAATAGGAAGCTTAGAGTCACTCATCAATCCCCCGGGATATTGACATGGTGTTAGGGTTGAACAAGTGCGCAGTAGTGCACCTCAGGAAAGGAAGATCGGGAGATTCTGAACAGGACACTGTACTCATAGATGGAGGCGTCATTCATCATCTGGGCGCTGAAGATAGTATCTTGGTTTGGCACAACGCCAAGTATGGCACTCAGGATACCAATTCCATCAAAGAGTCACTTCGCAGCAAGTATAAACGAATTATGGGGCGGGTTTGGTCTTCCGAACTGTCAGGGAGAAATAAGATCAACGCCTCCAATATTCTTGCCGTGCCAGTGCTACTTTAAACCTTGGAGTCACTGAAGTGGCTGACAAATGAGCTTCGTGAAATGGACAGAATGACTCAAAAGACGATGAACATGAATCGTAGTCTTCATCCCAGATCCTTGGTTCCTCGGCTTTACATCCCTCGCCGTCAAGGCGGCCGGAGCCTCCTGAGTCTCGAGTGCCTCCACAATCGAGTGTTTCTCCAAACAGCCATCAAGGTTTCGAAACAGTCAGATCTCCTTCTGCAAATGGTCCATATGGGTGGAGATAGGCGGAAGACGCCCAAGGGCCACCTGTGTATGTATGCGATAGTGTGTGTGTGTGTGTGTGTGTTCAAATGGTCCATGACCATGAGATGGCAGATGTGGGAGAATTTCTATATATTGGAACTTTTCATTCTCAACTACCCGGTTGATCCAAGCCACCAAGCCGGATATTGTCTTCTTTGATTTTAAGACTAAAATGATTTACATCAATGAATTCTCGGCTCCATCCGAGTCGAATATCCAAGTCAAAGAAGAGGACAAATGGACTAAGTATCAAGATCTTGTGGCCGAACTGAGACAGATGCATGGAGGTTACTCGGTAAAAATAGTGGTCCTTATCATTGGCGTCCTCGGTGGAATGAATGACTCGCTGCTCTCTAATCTCAAAATCATTCCGGCCTGCAATCAGAATGCAGAAAATATTGCAGGTCGGATGCAAAAGGAAGTCATACTCGGCTCGCTCCGTCTACTCCGCCAAAGCGATACCGGTTTCCAGTGACTGCTGACTACCCTTGTTGGGAGAGCAGCGCTGGAAATAAACAAGTCCATAGGAGAACCTAGATGTCTTGGAGCTCTGGGGAAACCTATGGAAAAACTATAAAGGTTCAAAGGAAAAAAAATAATAATAATAAAACAATCCCTAAAATTCATATTAGAGAGTAAGTTTTTGATACCTAAATAAAAAGACTAGCATCTGTGATTGATCATAATCTTGAACTTTTGTGTTTATTCCTCTTTTCTTATGATTTTTATCTAATTTGAAAAAAAAAAAAAAAAAAAAAAAAATTGTTCCGGTTTCTAATTACAGCAACCTGTTAGTTGATATCACTTCCCAAATTCGGAGGGTATTACTGGTAAAGAAATATTATCTGACCAGTGGCGCAAAGAGATCTTTTTTTTTAAGAGGAAAGTTTTTAACTAACAAATTAGAAAAAAAAGAAAACATTCTTTCCCAAGGGAAAAATTAGGGATTTCACATAAAAAGGAATTTTTTACGAGGTATAATTATATATAAAAAAAAAATACCTACCAATGACCAATCAAAATCATCATCATTTTGATTGGTCCAACCACAAAAACCTCCCTCGAATGTGCAATGTCCTTTGCATTCCGGTCCAGGTCTTATAGCTACATTATCCACCGCTACATATCCACGATATTTTCGATAGGCGTCACTTGAATCTTTCGCTACTCCTTCAAATACAATCTGCGGAAGAAAGAAATAACATTAATAATATTATTACGAATAAATACTATGAATTTTATAAGGGAATAGTACTTTTAGGAGCTCTGTCAATAAAATACCCCTATTCCAACTCATGAGGCTTATTTAATGTAACTTCAGTATTAAACATGTAGAGTATAGAGCCCAAAACATCTATTTCCTTGAAAGACAAATTAATTAATTTTATGAAGGCTCATTTTTGTAAAATATCACTCTGTTTTTTTCCTACAACAAAGTATTAAATATAATGTTGAAAAAATTACCTGTTGTTCCTTGTTGTAAGTATAAAGAACCTGAGCCTCCAGCCAACGATCTCGGGTCGGATCTTTTGTGGTCCATAAAACTCTATCAAATTCTTCAGGATTGCCATCCTCACTCACTGGATGCAATAAAACCCGAAGCCCTGCTGCACTTAAACCATCGAGTGCATAACTAAAATTGAAAAAGGTAATTATTATAAAAAAAAGACCAACAATTTTTTCATAATTTCACTTCATTATTCTGGATTCATTATATCTTTATAATCTTTTAAATTATTCTCTTCATTATTCTAGTTTCGTTATAAAGATTATTAAGATTATACAAAATAATGAGAGAAATAATTTTTATATAAAGACTTTTTTAACCTTTTTATAAGAGTTCTCCAAATGAATAGAATGCTTTAAAAAGACCTTTTTCTCTCCCTTTAATATTTAATAAATACCAATAATTATTATTATTTTTTTTTTAAGATAAAGTAAATTAACTATACTAACTTAAATATAAAAAGCATGTCTGTCAAGTTTGTCCACATTTAAATATGAGATAATGATATATTAATTAAAATAAAAATTATTAAATTGGCGGTAAAGAAGATTGAAACACCTTGAAACAATTTCTCTTTTCCATTTATCTCTTTTTTGGGCTAGAAGCAACGAATCTTCACTCGAGATCTTTTTTAATATTATCTAACCATCTCGTCTTAGTTCTCCCTTTCGGCTTACCGTAAAAAAATTATTCAACATTGCCAAAGTCTTCACTTGGGATAGGAAAGTGAAAGATCATCTTTTCTCCAATTAAACAGCATAAAGGGACCATTTCGTGATGGCCTAAATGCCTATGGGACAGAAACCTAAATTAAATTCAATCCATTATCCCAAGAGTTATTAAACGGGGAGTTACGACCCCTAAGGGGTTCCGAAAGGAATATTTTTAGGATATTTAAGTGGTCATGAGTATAGAAAGTTTAAGAACCACTAAGTATAAATATGATAACCATCAGCTGTTTCAAACCAAGCACTATCAGTCGCTAATAAATATTAAATATTTTTATTTTGTTTTTAGTTCTTTTTTAATTTTCATGTCAACAAATCCAGAGCTGATTCAAAATAATTTTACATCCTGGACAGATTCTGGCTGTTTTCCAAAAGTTAGTGTACTCACTTTTTATTCGCACTTTTCTCCTTGTTTCTTACTTCACTCAAGGGCACATTTAGGACAGATGTCAACTACATACTAAACGAACTATAAAATGACATCGAGTGTAGATGAATTGGAATTGTCTTTGAATTTCATAAAATGTAGACGTGACGTCATACCATCAAGGGTGAATATAGTACTTAGTTGGATTTTTGGAAAAAGGTCTCAGTGTTTAGGATCTGTTCTTTTTTTTCTAGGATTGAATTTCTCCCCCTTAATTTGGTCCTGCAAACCATTTATTACAAAATTTATTAATAATTTGCTCTATCCTAAAAACAAAATAATTATTGGTGTTTCTTTAGTTAAAAAGTTAAAGGAATTGTTAATTATTACGTTAGAAATACAAGATATAGAAATTATTTTGGAATTGAGAATTTTTATGATAATAAATAAATTACATTTTCAGTTTAACTATGTTTTATTTATTATTATTATATTATTTATTAAATACACGTTTCGGCCTCATTTTGTGATAAGATGTTTTGTTGTACAATATCTTGTTTCTCCCTTGACTTCAGATTGTAGATTTCTAAATTGTGATTTGTATCTGAATTGTATTGAAGAAGGCCATAGAATGAGTGGCCGAAACGTTTTATTTAATATAAATAAATCAAAATTATACAGAAAATATAATTTTTTATTAATTTAAAAATTATAATTTTTTTTTTGAGAAGTCTAATACAAATATACGTATTAATCTCTACCTAAAGGTGACGCATTTTCCATCTGGACCAGTAGATCCCATAATATCACTCTCCAAATAAGCATTCTGGGCTGTTCTCCCCACGTTGCCTGATGATAATAATGACGTTTCGAAAAAGGCATAACCACCTGTAATAAGAAAAATTTTAAATAAAATATGTTATTATATTGTGAAAAGTTAAACTCTCCTTTATCCTATTTCAACATCTCTTTTTAGTTTAGGATAAATTAATAATAATAATAATAATAATAATTACAAGTGATAATTAATGCACTTCATTTCAACATTTTAAAAATATATTAATACAAGTTCAATTTAAAAACCATATACAATTTAAATGCGCTTTTTTTGAAATTTTAATTACCCTTTTTTATATTGTATTTATGCTTTTTAAATTGAGCAGAAGTTAATAACAATAAATAAATAATTATATGAGAAAGTAGTTTAATAAAAATTTTAATTGCTAAGAATGTTGAAGGCTTGTTTTTATTTTTTTTTATTAAAAGAAGTAAATGAAAGCCAGTGTGGTCTTTTTTTAATATTTGAAGGTGTTAAATAAATAAATCTAATAAAAATATATTTATTGGCCTTAAAAGATTCAAAAATATTTATATTAAAATGACTACACGTTTTATAAATTTTTTTTAAAGATTTAAGATAAGCTTAGGTTTCTTTTTAACCTTGAAATATTATTGATCTCTATATGAATTAATCAACATTTCTACGAAGTCCTACTTGGGAGATTCAAAATAAAATTTATCCATTTTTCAATAAAATTAATTTAATAAATTAATATAATCTTAAACAATTTATCTAAGATTAATAAGCTTGAATTTGCCGTTTATCTTAATTGTCTTGGTGAGGTTATTTTTATGCCAATCGCGTTCAATCAGACATGTTTCTCAGAAACCTTAGGGCTGGAAAATAATCATTGCTTGAGGTAAAATTATTCTGTTGTAATAACCTTGAAAGAAAAAATTTTAATTTGTCGACTGAGTTTTATTCTAAAAAAAATCATTATAGAATTGAGTTATTAATGGAGAGGAGACTTGGGGCAACTTAGGTTCAATACTCAAGAGCGTGTCTCGCATGCGCAGTGGTTAAATCTTTAATTTAATCTGCTAACCTAAATCACTATTAGACATGGGATTAAATTTAAATATATTATTTATTATATATTGCAAAGGCTTTTCTAAAGGTGTGTATCTTGTACAATAGTTACAGAAACCTCCCAACATAAAGTAGCCTTTCATATTGGGGAAGGATGGGAGGAGGAGGGGGAAGAGGAGGACCAAACACCTTGTCAAGGGCCCAGAAAAACGCAACTGGAATATTATATTATTACCACAATGCCAAAAAATATTGTAGTCATCATCTTTTCTACCATTAACGGGCTTTTAGGATTTCTTCATTATAAGAACGGCTTTGATTTTGAAGAAGTACTATCTATTCTCTATTTAAAATAACTTAAATATTGAGCATATGAAGGCGTGAAGTGAGGGGGGAGCGGAATGATGATAGTCCGTCCAACAATCAAAGCACGCCCTGGGTTGCTATGGAAACAACCCAAGTAGCCAGATTTTCACTCCCTCTGCGAGAGCTCTAGCAAAGCTGCAATCGTCCACCCTCCCCCACTTTCGAAAGTCCAGCAGTGAAGTTATATTAAAAAGAGTAAAGATAGATATGAAATAAATAGTTCATATTGGGGGGAGGATGGGAGGAGGAGGGGGGAAGAGGAGGACCAAACACCTCAAGGGCCCAGAAAAACGCAACTGGAATATTATATTATTACCACAATGCCAAAAAATATTGTAGTCATCATCTTTTCTACCATTAACGGGCTTTTAGGATAGTATATAGAAGTATATCAATTTTTCTTTAATTCTTTTGCATGCATTTTTCATTTAGATTTTCCCAAATCTCTTATTATAAAAAGTTAAAATATTACTTTTTAACAAACATCTAAAGAAAATTCCTACCTTTATCGGACTCATCTCCTCCGTTGGCGTCTCCTGGTGGTCCCCCCAGCCAATTGGACAAGACACCTGCTCCGGATTGCCATTGAAGTAAACTTGCATTTCGATTGGACCATGTTTCACAGGTGTTCAAGTCCGGAGTCGTACCAAAGTCACACAGTTCTGAATCAGGCACAAAAATTAACACCATCTATTTACTATTAAGAAATTAACAGAATGTAATTTTAAAAGAGATTTTAGAATAAGAGTAATGAATAAGAAAATAAAAATTTGTTGTTGCTCCGATTATTTTTATTTATTAAAAATAAGCTTTGCCTAAATAGATTTTATTAGAATTATTAAATAATTTTTCCTTACCAGCCACATCTTGCCTCCTTGTTCGAACCTAAAATAATAAAAAATATTTAAAACACATTTAAGAAACATTTATATAAAAAAATAAACTTTTTTTATGATTTGCTTTAAAGAATTTTTGTGCTTTATATTATCATTCTTGTTCTTTTGATAAATATACAATGTTAGAGAAAAAGTATAGAGTGATTTTGGGCCGGTTTTTTTTTATGTATACTTAGTTTACCTAACAGGCTAGCAAAGGAATCCCTTAGGTTAGCAATCGCCAACCGGTGGTCCGCAGACCACTGGTGATCCGTGAGAAAATTTTATTGGTCCGCAGAAAAATCTGGACATTATTTACTTTTTTCTTTTATTAATAATTAAATAAAAATAATATTCTAAGAAATTCTTTTCTGAATGACAATTTTTATAAGTTTTTAAAACATTTTCATTTTAAAATTGCCAAGTTGCAATCACGTTAAAACATGACACTTGCTGAAAACAGCCGAGCTATGACTCAATTAAAACTCGGCTTGAAATAAATATGCCTCTCCGTCTTGATGTAACGTCATTGAAGCCAAAAATCACTCGAATCGAATAAGCTTCAATTATTTTATAATAATTAAACAATCTTTAAAGATTTTGTTATTATTAAATAATTTATAATTTTGTTTTATTAAATATATGCATTTCATATTAATAAATTGCAAGTTCTTTGATCATTATTTTACAAATGTAAAAAATTCATATAAATGGTCCACGGGATTTCATATTCTGAATTTAGTGCTCCGTGAGGTCTGAAAGGTTGGCGACCGCTGCCTTAGGAAACTAACTATCATGAAAAAGTCAGCATTTAGAAGATTTATTTAAAAGAAAACCTGTGGGGAAGTTTATTTCTGGTTAATGATGATTCCTCTTACCAAATTAGGCAAATTACCCTCATAGCTGTAGAGTGTAGCCGAAAGGGCACTCGCCGATATATAGGAGACTAAAGTTGGAACAAACACAATAAAGCTTGACCACTGTATCCTGAGGGACAACGGAAATAGAGTTAATTAAATTTTTATGATAATCATATGAAGGTCATTCAAGTTAGGAAGGAAGACAACTATAAATAGACGGGACATCCAGGTGAAAAAGGATAATTATTTAAAAAACTAAGGAAGAAAATGTTTGCAACCCCTGATTAAATTAATAAAATTTGTGTTTTAATTTTCCATAAATCTTCTAATAATAATAATAATTCCTAATTTTCATTATTTTTTTAATTCAAAGAACATCATGCTATTGATAATTTTAAAAAGTTGCAGTTTGGAATACCAATTATTATTATGAATAGTGTGGTGACACCGTTCCTTTGAAATTGCATTCAGAACCTTGACAGCAAAATTTCAAAGCTGAATGAGGACAGTGACTTTATTACCTGGCTAATTAGTGGATTTCCGCTTTCGACAATCAATTTAAGTGTGAATAAATTAAATCAAAATAAAGCTATAAAATTCAAATAATATATTTATATATATATAATATAATTTAACTCACGAAATTTATGAACAAAATATAGCAACAAGTGGTATGTGCATTTTCTTTTACACTCTCAGCCAAGGCAAGATTTAATTAATTTTCTATTTATTTATTATTTCTTTAGTCGAATATCGAGTGAATAAAGAAGCCACTAACACTTATTTATAGATACTATAGTAGATATTCTGCCGAATTAAAATTCATCATTTCTCCATTTGTCAAAAATTATGTCGTTAAACTTGTGACTACTACTAGTAGAAGTAGTCAATTTCAGTCTTCCTTTGTTCCCTTGACCTCAAATTTTCCCAAAACTTCGGGAACGTATACCTAGGGTAATTCCAAGAAAATTATTTCCTTGAGTAACCACTACATAATTTTTTGGCACTTAGAGTTAAAATAAAACAAATGTAACAATTGGGTAATATACATATTTCCTCTTAGAAAATTACTAGTGGATAAACCTAAATATTAATTATTGAATAATTAAATATTCTAATCAATTATTAATTATTTAAAATAATAATTACGTTTTTATAATACCTGAAGGGGTGAATGATCTTGAGAAACTACATATCTATTATGCCTATAGGGAAATGTTAGACGAATAAAATTTTAAAAAATTTAATAGATAAATAATTATATAATACCAAATTTAGATAGTTTTAAATAAACATTATAAGGATGTCCCCTAAAAAAAATTCTAGATGATTGATTGGATTGGATTTTAATGCACTTAGCTTCTTGTAATCTCTAAAAAGTAATTCAAATACAAAGTGATACACAAAGACAAATGAAAGGTTAAAAATATCTCTTAAAGAAGAAATTTAAAATTTCTGAAAAAGTTATTTTTTCATCAGAAAAGGAACTTTGACTCTTGAGTGACTTTGAAAATCTCCTCAGTTTAAAAAAATTAATTATTAAATAATGACATATTGATAAAAAAATTAAAAATAAAAAACATCCAGTTCTAATTTATTACGATGTAATTGAAACTTTAAAGCTTACTATTATATGAATTAAGATAAATTTCCTTCAAACCTAATAATGTACAGACAGACAGATAGAACAAATATGTTTTGAGACGTTAGATTTCCAACAATTAACGACTAATTAGCAATAAATGTTCTTCTCTCATAAACAAACATTGTTTTCTTAAAAAATTATTTAAATTATTATACAGTATATTAGAAAAGCATCTTTTGTTTCTGAAATGTCGTCATACTGTTAAATCCACAAATCCATTTTTTACAAACACCCTTGGATCCTAGCAATAAAAATTAAAAGAAATAAATAAACAAATTTGTAAAAACAAAATGAAAATTGATAAAATCAATAACAAAAATTTGGTGTGAGGGCCACACATCAAACTTTCTCTTATCTAAAGTAATGAAAGTTGTTTATGTGCTGACACCAGATTTTTTGCTATCTAATTTATTATGTACAGCCAATTTAATCAAAATCATCAGAATGTTTCAAGAGAAATTCACCTAAAAAAACTAAAAAAGTATATCAGTAAAGTGGAACCCTAACAATTTTGGGGAGGATAAGGGTTAATACATTTCAAAGATCATCTAATAAATGTTTCAAGAATTTAAATCAAAATCGTTAGGGCAAATTTGGAGAAAATAAAAAAAAAAAAAACTATAAAGATACATTAGTAAAATACTAGTACCCGTTGGCCGATTTTATTCAAAAGCTTCGAGGTGCAAGCGATATGGGTACCTAACTTAAATATAAAATTTCGAGCAGCTTTTCGTTTTTGAGAAACTTTGTTCACATACATACACAGACACACAGACAAGCCCATTTTTTAGACACACGTGTCCTCAAAAAGTTTATTTCCGTCGACATCGATTTTTTTGCGAACGCAATACTTTCCCTACTATACTATATATAAATAGGTAAAAGAAAGTAAAAACTAGCCCAAATTAAAATTAAAACAAAGGTTAATTTAGTCCAAAGGTCTCGAGTATGCCCTGCAAATGGTTCAAAAATGTCCGTTAAAAAACAATTTGGGAAATGTATTGAAAAACTTGAAAATTACCATGATTTATGGAATTTAAGAAATTTAAAAAAATGCGGTATAGTAGGTAGTAGATAGCGTGGTAAAATAGAAGAGTTTGATTCGCCTCGGCTAAATTGAATGACATCCTCTCAAATTTTGATGTCTCATTTGGTCATACTCTAGTGTATATAAAAATTTTCCTTTTGTAGGCTTAATAGTTTTAAACTTTCTTTGAATGGATGGTGATAATATTCTAGAAAAAATAGAAAAAAAAAAAGAAACAAGAATGTAATGACAACTTACTGCATTTGTGCGTTCCCTAAAAGTTGAAGAGGGATCATTCGGTGTTATCTGTATTGTGTCTAAATGTCATCTGGTGAGTGAATTTGCTGGGTCCATGGTCCTATGGCCTCTGACCAGTCAGTCCATTGTCCTGATCCGGACACAGCTTCCGGCCTCCATTTCCTCTTTATTGCTTAGTTAATATCACTTGTTCAACTAACGGCAATTTATAAATTTCATGCAATTATTTGTTGTCGTTGAGTTTGCCGTATTAATTAAATTTATATTCGTATTTAGATACATACATATATCCTTGAGGGGCATCGTACCACTTGCTCTTATTTCTTTTGTTATAATTAAATATTTTGATTTGTTTATTCCAGATATTTTTAGTTTATACTACTAAAAAGAAAAAAATAATAAAATGAAATTGATGTATCCAAAACATAACAGAACAAATTAGATAATAAATAAGTAGCTACTACTGTATATTTTTAATATCATAATGAATCTAAAATGAGAGGACTTAGTTGCTTAGGAATCTATTTCTACTGATAAAATAAAAAATAAGAATGATATAAAAAATTATTTTTTATTATCAAATTGAAATTTTCCTAAGTCTTTTTCAGCATCTGAGGGCATTTAGATTCCGTCCTTATTTATTTAAATTAATTGGTAGCCAATATAAATAAATCTTATCGCATAGGATGAGAAGCGATCCACAAACTCTTGGGACATGAAGCGAGACTTCTACCTATATTTCAAGGGACAAGGGTCTTATTAAATTAAATTTAAAGAAATTTATAAATAAACTGTTGACAAGACCTCGTCTATTCGTGGAAAATATATTGAAAACTAATAACTATTTCAAATAAAAATGTTTCTTAAGTTGTTTAAAAAAATTTTAATTTTAAAAATTAATATTTTTGATTCATGTGAAAAAATATATTTAATTTTAATGCTCAAGAATGCACTCTTGGAAAGAAAAGGATAGGAAGTCTGGTCCGTTGTCTTCTGCAGACTCCTCATATCATGCAGCTTTAGACATTTCATTGGAAAGAAGAGAATCCGATGAAAATATCTCCTGAAACAGAAACGTTATTGGCAACTGGGCATCTTTCAATTTACTATCTAAAGAATGTTTTAAATTTTTTGCAAAAACTAAATTTGAAAAAAGAAGAAAACTTATCTAGAGACATACGTATACATTGGCACATCGTGTTATAAAGACCATAATTCATGTTCATCCATTAAAACTTGATTATATTAAATTTAATATGAATTCAATATCTTCCTTGATTCGATGGATAAAAATATTCTAAAGTCCATTTCTAATCTTAACCATTTTAACTGGGCTTTTCATTCCTTTTTTTTTTTTTACTTTATTTGGATTTTTAGAAAATGACACACATAAATTAAACTATAAATTTTGCATTAAAAAAAAATGAAAAACATTTTAAAATCCTCGCAGAAAAGGAAAATTATTTTAAAAACAAATTAATTTTAAACTTTGAATAAAATCTAAATTTATTTGTTTTTTGCCCACCTCAATAACTCGTTAGCACTGTTGCCAGTGGGGTCAGTTAAAAAAAAATTAATAAAATGAAAAATAAGTTATAAAATTTATTTAATAATTTAAAATACTGCTAGAAATAATAATGTAAAAATTCAAGGTAATTTTTTAAAAAAGCTTATTTACTTTAGGCTTTTAATTTTTTAAAACTGTAAACATTTTTCAAAGAAAATGATTTAAAATTAATTTTGAATTTGCAATTTGCAATTTAAAAAAACCTATAGATATCTTTTTAAATAAAAAAAAATTTCTCTTGATATATATGGATAAATTCTTAGGGTTGGCAACGCTGCTCGCGATTCCCATCAACCCACACAGTATGTTCTTTTTTCATCTTCCAATTTTATAACTCTGCAACTTTAATAAAATTATTGCTAATCAACGTTCATTTTAATCTATTTTAGATAATTTCGAACTACACACGTCTTGCTTCAAGGAAGCATATGTCGTTGGTAATTAAAAAGTATCAAAGAAGTTAACGAGTTACAAGTATTTCGGACGAGTTTTGAGGCAAATTTCAAAAATGGCTTTGTGACGCCATTTTCAGAAGGTAAAGAATGCTCTCTTATTCGAAATAACACTATTCTCATAAATACCCATAATATTATTTTATATTTAAATATTTTTCATCATAAGGTTAATTTACACGAAAATGTTTGTCTTTGAGTGTAAATATTTAGTCTCTGTTTTAAAGATGGGCAATCCGTTCATGAACTAAACAAATAAGATGAAATAAAGTGCTAAAGTTGATTTTAAAATAGGATGTAGATCATCTTCTAACCCAAAAATAAAACATTTTTTTTACAAACAGAATTATAGAAGATATTGATAAGAAAAAAGAATGGTACTTTCTTTAATTTGTTTTTATTTTCAAGTCTATATACAGAAGAGGAAAGATATATAATCCCCACTCTCAATCTTTATTTTTTAAAATAATTCAAATATTTTTGGCAGAAATCAAAAATATTCCGCAAAGATTCTTTTAAAAAACAAGAAAGAAAGAAAACTTGAAAAATACAGCAAGAATAAATTATCAATTTTCTCTCCCACTATGTTATACTTATTTCTGATCAAAATCATTCTACATAATGAATTAATGTTTATTTAAATAATAAATTAAAATAAAAATCATGTACATTAGTACGTATATTTTTTTATCAAAATTTTTTATATATCTTTATTAAAAATTATTAGCACATCCATATAATAATTAAATTTAAAAGTATTAATGTATTTTTTACTTTCTCTTATTTATATATGAAATAACTAGTAAGAAAATATTGCGATTGCAAAAAAATCGATATCGAGATTTCAACAGAAATAAACATTTTTAGGTCCCCTAAGTCTTAAAAAAATGAATTTCACAAATTGGTGTGTGTTTGTGTGTGTGTGTGAACAAGATTTTTCAAAAACGAAAAAACAAAAACGTATTTTATTAACTTTTTTTTCCGATTTTCTCCAAATTCGCTCTAATGATTTTGATTAAAATTCATATATTAAATGTTCTTTGAAATGTATTAATCCTTATCCGTAAAATTATCGGGGACTCACTTTATTCTTGCACATTTTGGGTTTTTCTGATTTTCTCTTAAACTACCCTAGCAATATTAATTAAATTGGCTGTACATATACCCAATTAGATAATCTTTAAGGTTTATTATTCATTTTGCACCTCCACAATAATGTGGTACCCTTAATTTAAAGGTTCCTCTCGAACGTTTGCATATGATGGTCTACTGCGCATTTCACTTGTGACTGAAGAATGTCGCCAGCCTGTCTAAACGATGGGGATGCTTTGTACTGGTCCATTATGGGCCAACGTGCAAAAAAAGCAAAAAATCTGCTGTGACAGCACCTCACTCAGCTTTACTTACCTTAGGTAAGAGAAAGTTGTGTGATGTGCGTTTGTCACACCAGTTTTTTTATATTAGGGAAATATGATTTTTAAGAGATGTATTATTTTTTAGGTGACTATCAATTACTCCCTTTCACAAATGAAACGATAGTCGCCTCCATAAAAAATCCACTAATTACATGGTACAGACATTGTTAGGATATCTTCATTCTGCAATTATACCACGTTATCTTTGGTCATTTTATGGATGGAAATGATTAAGTTACAACAATCTGATATTTTTCTTTATAACATATAGGTATATTTACTACTTAACAGTCATTTATTTAATAGAAAAAAATGGTTATAAAATGAACTAATTATATAATTTCATTTATCCTCCAATAATAAATGAGGAATTTTTTTAATTTATTGTCATTTTTTGAAGTTGTTATAATCAGTCTAAATTTATCAATTTAGTTCCCATACCATTTCATTTTTATCATTATTCTCTTCACAAATGAAATTAAAGATCTCTTTTAATTTTATAATTATTAAATTTTAATTGCATCTCCTTTTTTTTATTTAAAATTTTTATTACGGCAATACAAATGGAATAAAATAATTTTTGTTGGGGATAAATCACGTTTTATTTTTATTTCTCATCGATTAGTCTTGGACATAATTCAAGGATGATCTCAGTGTTATAAGTAACAGAAATCAATTGAACAAAAACATATTGGATTAAAATGGACAATAAAATTAATAAAAAGATGAATAAATCAAGCGAATCCATTAAAAAAAATCACAATTATTCCAATTTTTAAGCCAGAATCTGTTTAAAAATGTGTCATATAAGGAATTTAAAGAAAATAATGATATCTATCTATATCAGCTCTTCTCATACTTTGGGTTTCATAAGAAACTCAAAATAAACATTGCGGCTTCCAATAGGAAGATTTAAAAAAACTTGATAGTGAATCAATCCATAAGAACATATAAATGATCAAAAATTCGATTCACTAAATAAGAAAATTCCCCAAAAATGAGTTTTTAGAAAATCAAATTTTATATAAGGAAATAAAAAAGATTATAAGCTAAAAAGTAGCTTGCATCCTTGATGAAAGTGAATTTCAAAGGAGAAACTAAAGGCAAGGATTTTTCAGCCAGGAGAAAAGAAATAAATTAATTTATATTTATAGTCAACTTTCGAGGCTCGGGTCACACCATTTTTCTTGAAGACCCGTACCCGAAACGTCGACTAAAAATAGAAATTAGTTTATTTATTTCTTTTCTCCTGTTTGAAAAATCCTTGTCTTTAGTTTCTTCTTTGAAATTCACTTTAATCAAGGATACTTTTTAGCTTTTAGAATTTTTACTTCCTAACTCAAGATAATTTGATTCGAAACTCTTATTTTGAGGAATTTTCCTATTCAATATAATTTTTTTTTAAATTGATTATTTATATGTTCTTATGGACACTAGATAGAGAAAAATCTCTATCGGGCACACTTGCTACTCATAAATGTTTTTATTTTATAGAAGTATCCAGTATTTGAAGGTTCATTGGAAAAGATCGTTACTTACAAGGTCCAAAGAATTTATCTGATATCTAGAGTTGTCTGGTATTAAACGTTGCACTGTATATAAATTTTGATTTTTCAATAACTTCCATTTGAGATCCTCAATGTTTATTTTTAGTTCATTGTGTATTCATAAGTATTTGAAAATAATCCTTAATTATTTACATAATTTCCTATTTAGTTTGATCTTCAATATATAATAAAAATAAATATTTTTTGTCCATATAAATACTTTAACAATTACTATTGATGAAATTATTGGTGATATGGTGATAAATATGATCTAATTATTTTGAATGAATTAATGACACTTCACACATCGTTTGGTTTCTTTTAATTGTAGACAAAGTTAACTACTAGACAAAGGGGCGGTATCAATAATATACTAAAGACATAAAAATTAAGTTTGTAACGTGGTTATTTAAAAAAAAAAAACATCAGAAGGATTTTGAGACAAGTTCTTTTCATCTTCTAAGGCTAAGATTATTTGTAAAAATCTTCCAAAACATAAATATGTTAAAATTCCGCAAATTAATTGAAATTGAAATAACTAAAAATAAAAAAATATAAAAAAAAAGACTCAAGCGAAACGATGCGAAAAATATTTTTTCTTTAAAAGATGAAAGATGTCCGAAGGGAAAAATATCCTGACATCACCTTCAATCATCCAATCTGACCAAAACGCACCGCTTGAGATAATTTCAAGTTTAATAAAATTTTATAGTACAATTATATACACCCTGGGTGGCGGAGGCACGCATTAAGATAAAATTGCTTTTTTTTTCTTTTTTGTTTTCATATTTTTCGTTTCATTTTATAATTTTTTTTAGATAATACATTTTATATCAAAGTCCTTGACTGATACATCTAACTCAAAGTATAAAATTATATTTTATATTTTTCTTTAAAATATAAATTAAATTTTTTTGTGATTTATCAAAAGAACCCTAGTTAACAATAATTTTCTTTTAATATTTTAATTAATTAACCACAAAAATATTTGTGCTTGATCACTCTTCTTGTGATGGCTTCTTTGATGAAAAAACAACAGCTAGCTCTTTTTTCGCTGCTCAGTTATATTCTCATCTCTATAATTATTTCTCATTGTCATTACCTATTACTTTCTCTAACCTATATGTGAAAATAGGTAGTGAGAAAGTATTGCGATCGCAACAAAATCGAGGTCAAGATTTCAACAGAAATACACGTTTTGAAAAAAAATGAAATTCGTAAAATGGTCTATATGTGTGTTTGTGCGCGTGTGAACAAGATTTCTCAAAAACGAAAAAACGAATGAGGCTAAAACTTTATATTTAAGCTAGCTAACTAGTGCTCTACTGATGTGCTTTTTTAGTTATTTTAATTTCTCAAAATTCTCTCTAACGATATTGATTAAAATTCATAAAATAATTATTAACTGGTCTTTGAAATGTATTAACCCTTATACTCCCCAATATTCTTTGTGTTTCACTTTACTCTTGTACTTTTTTGGGTTTTTTGTTATTTTCTCTTAAACTACTCTATCGATATTGATTAAATTGGCTGTACATTGTTAGGGATCCCTACGCAAAATCTGATGTGACAGCACAGGTAAGAGAAAGTTGTGTGACGTGCGTTTAATCACACCAGATTTTTTGCATGGCATTCCCCAGATAGCCTTTCTCTAATTCATTTCCTAAAAGTACAATATATCACGAATTTTTTTTCTTTTTTATTCATATATAATAATCCTAATACTATTTTCTTTCTTCTTCCTTTTCTTTAACTTTCATTTTCTGTAACATTTTCGGCATCTGTGGCCATTTAGTCCGTATTTATTTAAATTAATTGGTAGGCAATATATTTAAAAAAAATTTTCATCACTTAGGGCGGGACTGACTCTTGGAACGTGAAATGAGACCTTCCTTTACTTCAAGAAACAGCGGGTATAACTTAACAAGAGTAAAAAATTTGATTTTCCACATTTATCGAAATTTTTCTGTCTTTCACTGAACATCAGAATTTAACATAAAGTAGCTTTTGAAATTCCATACTGAGGCACAAAACTTGGCATATTCCCAAAATATTAGGTTTAACAGTAGATGCGATTTCTTTATAAACAAACGATCAGCATAGTGAGATCTGAGGAAATTAAGGTGTGGTTATCTTACGACCTAAGAACTAATAAAATACATATCACAATAAATCATTCAGAACCAAATTCAAATTTCCTAAATATTTCTTACTTTTTTCATATTTATTTAGAAATTTGTTATGTCTTGACACAAAGCATAATTTTTTAATTGATTGAAAGTATTCCGGTGATGTCAAATTTTAAAATTTTATATTTTTTCAATTGTAATGAGTATAAAAATGGTACTATTAAGAAAATTGTTTATGGATATCATAAAGCAAAAAAAGAAACAAGTGCAGAATGTTCATATTTTATATTTAAATTATTATGTTTCACCAAATGATCCAACAAAGCTTAGATTGGTCAACCCAAAGCACTATTCTATTTTTAGAGTTTTTCAGTTGATGTTTATATTTAAAAATTTTGCTTATTCAAATTTTTTCACATTTTTGGTAGATAGATCTAGAAAACCCAATGTGAAAATTGACGGGACGTATTTTTACCTACAAATTTTTCATTTTTTTTTTTTTTTCATTTTGTGTAAATTTATATTATTTTTTCTACTCTTAACGCCATTTTAGATTTTCATATTAGCCCATTAACATTCCTTATTCGAAATTAACTCTCAGCGAAATCGTGTATTTCACACCACATGTTTTTAATTTTTTAATTATTTTGTAAATTTATAAATAAAGTCTTTTGGTCGAAGGGGAACTGTAAACATAAATGCAATAAAACCGTAAAGGTGAATGATTTCACACTATTATAGTTTATAAAAGGTAGTGAAAACAAAAATTTATATTTTATCTTTTAACAGAAATAAATATAAATTAAAATTAATTGTCTAAATAGAAGAAATTGGCATGACAAATGTCTTTTGAAACGCGTATTAATTGATTTTTCAATTAAATTGCTTTAGTCCCATAAATAATCATTTTACTAATTAATAAATATATAATTTGAGAAATATTTTTACTTTTAGAATTTTTTAAATTAATTAAATTTATTGTAATTTTTCAGATTTAATAATCATTTTGCTTATATGTATATAGAACTGTTACCAGTACTTTTTAAAAGTATTTATTATTCTAATGGAAGTACTTAAGTACTTTTTAAAATAATACTGGAGATACTTTTTAGCAACCCCTATTTAAAGAAAATAAGATAAATTCCAAGAGACTTTAAGTTAACTACTGGGTTATTAGAAAGCATTGAATATCAATTTCCAATACTTTTGGTAATGAATATCTTCAGGCATGATTTGCCTGTTTACTGATGAAATAACCTGCATCCTGTGTTCCCTCCCCTCTAAAATGGTATGAAATTTTTTGCACCCCTTTGCACCTAATTTGGGCTAGGGGAATCTCTGACCACACCAGGCTGATCCTTTAGAGTGAGAGCAGCGTTCTCTTTAGAGGGAAACCTCTTCCCCCACCACCTGTTCCTCATACACATATACAGGTGGGAGCAGAATAGCTTTATTACAATCTGCCAGTCAGCCTTTGAGGCTTGAGCACGGACAGACAACATTCCATTTCAATCTTTTGCTCCCTACTACTCCATGTTGATTATGTTTTTTTTCAATCGTACATCTTCCCTTTATAAACACCTTAATCTCAATATAGATATGTTAATAACAATTTGTATTTTATAGTGAAGTGATCTAATGTATTTATTCAAACATACATAATGTGATATTAAATGTCAGTGTAATGGACTTACAAAAACATTTGTTATTATATATATATGTGTGGTTTTATAAACATGCATCATCCGACTTCGATATTAAGGAATAATAATAATAAATCGAATGGCCATGTGAAGATAAACGGACACATGTCAAGTAAGTAATTGGTCAAACGTCAAAATTATTACATGAGGGCGATATTCGTTTGGCAAACCTCATGAACCATTTGGCATGTCGAGGGAAATTTTTATTCTGCTTGAAATATGTTTTGTGGCCAAGCTTAGTAAGAAGGTAATAGGGCGAAGAAAAATTTAATTAAAATTTGATAGACATGTACATCGTATAAACATTACAGAAAACGTAATCCCCAAAAATAAATAAAATAAAATTACAGATTTTACGCACCAAATAGAGTAACTTTTGATTAGAAAATTTAAGATTTTTACCTTCTGACTTATAAGAGAAGAAGATATTGTATTCATGCCAAATTTGACATTGTGCGACTTCGATAAATGATCTTTTATTTTTTAACGATTTGTCTATTTTCTCGGTGGTGCCTGGTGGACAATTTTTTCATTCTTCCACTTGACCAAAATATGGTTTTAACTTCTTTTATTAATTAATTAATCAATCAACTTTTGATACATTTCACCAAAACGGAAATCTTACTTAATTGAGAGGATTTTTCAGGTTTTTTTTTTTTTAATATATTAATTATTTTTAGAAAAAAACTTTTCTGTTAAAATTTTTGTAAATTACTATTCTATATATTAATAACTTATTAAAGAAATTTTTAATATAATTTCTGAATTTTTTTTTAAATTGGAAAAAAAAAATACTTTTTATTATCTAATTTGGTAGGCTATTTTCCGACACCATTATTAGGTGATTGCATTAATTCATGCAGTTTTTTTTACTTGAAATATTTATTTTTATAGTATGTTACAATCAGACATCAATCAAAGTAATTGCCACAGCTTCCGACAACTTTTTGCTATTTTTCTAGTAAAAGTTAGATCCCTCGTCGGAAGAAGTCCTATCTTTTGAGGCTATCCAATCCCGGCCCGACCCACGGCACGAATTAATGCGACCTTCTAATATTTTACTTTACTAAAGTAGCATAAATTACTTATTTAATTCTGTCTATTTATTGGTGTACAGAAAAACATATAAGTCTAAAAATAATTTTTAAATTATAGATCAATCATGCATTAAAGAATAATTTTATTCTTTAAGATTTTCTTTTCTACAAGGGAACTTATGGTATTGACAAAAACCAAAAAGTAATAAGTGTTTATAAAAGCAAATGTAATTAAATTTACTTGACCCCTCACAATGCCAGTTAGATAAAGTACCCGACTAAGGAAATTCTGGTCAAACAATATGCTCTTATCCAAAAACACTAAAATTATTATTATTTTGATTATTTTTATATTACAATATTATTTTTTTCATTTATTAGACATTATATAACTTAGCATATCTACTTGGTAGCAATGTAATAAAATTCTTTATTTAATTTGAATCTTATTTATTAGTAATTAAATTTTATATCAATATACCTGTGTAGTTAATTATTATATTTTATGACTATTTTATGAATCACTTTAGCAACTTTCTTTTTTAAATTCTTTTAAAATATCCATGTATAAAAAATTAGAAAAATTATTTGAAACAATTTGAAAATAGAATAAACTTCTTTTTTAATAAAAAGCCTGATGATTACTACTATTGTTGTCGTTGACATAATTACCACAGTCTTAATTATCTTATTATATATTGAAATAAAAATTTTTTATAAAATTTTCAAAAATATGAACCGAACCATCATTAGTGATATGATTATTTTCTGAGCTTACTTTTAACAAGATATAAAATATGTACTTAGAAGAGTGACCACTATCCATTGAAACAGATGATCCGTAAGCCCCACCACATAAATAATAATATTTTACACTGAAGTCAGCAAACCGAATTATCTGAAAATAAATGGTTTAAACACCCAGAAGCGCACATTTTGTGAGTACGTGGATGACAACCACGAGTTACCCGAGCTAGGCCTGAAATTCTAGTGTTCTCTTTTTGCCAGCCTTCCTCTTCCCTTTCCCTCCCAGCAAGCGTCAGGCCGGCTTACCCTTTCTCTCGGTCGTATCTCTCTTTAATATACCGGCAAAGAAAGAAGAGGAAAATGGTTTAACTGGACTTGAAATAATCAACTGGTTTCTCCTGTCATTTCTTAATAAATAACAACATATTCTCAGCTAGGAATACCCCTGCATTTTTTATATTTTATTCCTTTTAATCATCTTTTTATTAAATTTGCCGACTAACTGAAGATTAGAGAGGTAAAGTTAATATAATAGCAAAAAAAATCGAAATTGAATTAATGCTATCAAAATTATTGTAGTTTTGGAGTTTAAGATTTACAAAGAAAATGGAAAATGACCTTTATGGAGCACAATGAAAGGTCTGAAAACTTCTCAATATGAAAGTAGGGGTTGGTGATACTAAGAGATTCAACATCATCACTAAAAGTCAATAGGTAGAATATTTTATAAAGTTATTTGACGAAGACCAGTCCGATCAATATGAAGATTTCATTCAAGAAGATAGTCCAACTCACTATTCTCAGAGGATAGATGTTACTGAGGTCTAAATCAACTCTCTAATTGTCTCTTAAAAACAGAAAGGCCGCCGAAATAGACCTAATAACAAACGAGCTCTTGAAATATAGATGGAACATATTGGTCTATGAGTTTACCAAGCTTGCCTGGCTCATATTCCAAGAAAGCCGAATTACTAAAGAATGGGAAACAAGTATTGCCAATATTCAAGAGAGGTGATAGAAAGCTACTATCTACTATAAAGGAATCACACTTCTGAGTACAGCATTAAACTTAATTAGCAAACTTGTCCTAGCTAAGCTCGAGCCACTCATGAATATCAGTGAAGAACAACAAGGGTTCAGGAAAAATCGATCTACCATATATGCCCTATTCATCATCCGCCAGATAATAGAGAATTCTATCAAATTCTCTAAACCAGCATTCATGTGTTTTATCGACCTCGCAAAGGCATTTAATCTGGTGAGATTAAAAGATGTCCTGACGATTCTAAAAAGAAAAGGAATACTATCAGATCTGGTAGCTCTAATCAACATGTGAGTAATATAGAAGGCTTCCAACTAGGAGACAAAGAGATCAGCGTCTTTTGCTAGGCAAATGACGAAGTTCTCATTGCCGAGCCAAAGGACATTTTCCAGACACTTCTATATAAATTTTCTATAACATCAAGAAAATATAACATAACTCTCTCCACAAAAAACAAAATCACTTGTTATATCAAAAGAACCCATGCGCTGTAAAGTGGACCTGCAGGGAAAAATAATAAAACAAACAATGACCTCTAAATGTCTCGGTTTTCAAATCTACAGTAACCATCATCTTTATAATGTAGTGAAGGAACAAACAACAAAGGCAGCCAGAATCTCCGGTTATCTTCGAGATATAACTTGGAGAAATAATTTTATTAGAAAAGAAGCCAAAGTTAAAATATAAATCGGTGGTTAAACCAATTATAACACATGGAGCCGAAACTCGAGCAGAAAAATCAAAGACAAAACAACTCCTAAGGTCGGCAGAAATGAAGACATGGGTCATAGCATTATGGAACAAAGTCAGAAACAAAGATGTGAGGGAAGAGTGTCAGGTTCTGTTAATTGCGAAATGGCTCAAAGTTCACCATGAGAAATGGAACAAACACGTAGGAAGGGCTCTTCAGGATAGGTCGGGATGGAAGAAGATAGAGAGGCAGACCGCCGAAGAGGTGGGCTGAAAGTTGGGCACCCGGAGATCTAAGGCCAAGTGAAAAAGAACAGGCTCCAATGAAAGTGCAAGAAGAAAAAGAAAAAAATTTGTTTTGAAATCCTCTGAGTCTATTTAACTACTTTTTACATGATGTTTGTGTTTATGGTAATTTCTTTCTTCCACTCACATTTAATATGTGCAATATTTGCACATATTAAATTAACCTAAATGCCAAGAACTGAATAATTTTTGGTAAACATCAGACCATTAGAGGAGGGGGGTGCAATTTTTTGTTCCTTACATTATAACAGTTTTTTTATATATTGGGAATTAGACAAGTAAAATGATAAATAACATTTGTATTTAAATTTGTTGGAACTGTTAAAAAATTATTTTAAGTTGCATTTACCATTTAAAACAATAAACAAAAGCAAAAAATATAATTAATTAAAATTAAATTAAATAATCAAATAATGAAATAGTGAAATTTAAATATAATAATAAAAATTCTTTATTATTAATTAAATTATAGACCACAAAATATCTTTTGACTTAATTAAGGATCTATCCTATATTCCACTATTATTTGTTAGAAAATGGACGGCAAAGTTGACTACTCGACTTGTTTAAATATAAAATTTAACAGATTTTGAATCAAACCAACTTTGGTAGAACCCAAATCACCTGATGAATATAGAGTTGTGAACCGATCTAATCATAACTTATTGTTTGCACAATAATAACAATAGAATGAGGTCAATTGGAAAAAAATTTTCAAGAATAAAACTGATAGAAAAACAACTAACAGATTAAATTGTCTTAATGTAAATGAATAAGGAATAGAAAACTTTCAAAGGGTTAGCCACTTTTATAATAGAACAACCGATAAATTATATATACATATTATTATTACTTGTGAAAGATGTTTCACATGACATCCTTTTGACCACTAGAATAGTAAAAGATATATGTTTATTATTATGTTTTTAATTCTCTATCTTAACCATTTGTGATCCTTACATGTTGACACTGGTGTGCGATGACATGGGGAACTGGTTTTCAGAAAAAATAATATTTACACTGATGCGAACTATTATAGGTTTCGAAATTGATTAATTTTATATTAATATAAGTCATTTTTAAATATAAACAATGAATATGAAACTCTATTGACAAAATACAATTTATCATAGTAAAACATAATGGCATTCAATGAATGGAAACAAATGCGTGTTGGACATTTTTCCGTTTGAGTATAAATTTGTGGATTCATTATAATTTTTTTAAGATAAATATTAATATTTTATCTAGAATTTCAGGAGCAAGCTCGTTGCTTCCCTTAGATCCACCCTTTTTATTACTTTCTCGTATACGTAATATAGGAAAAGTATTGTAATCGTCCAAAAATTCGATCTCGAAATTTTGATTATTCTTGATGTTTTGGACCTCCCTGAGTCCGAAAAAAACATTTTTCGAATTATGCTGTATATATGTTCGTTAACTCGATAACTCGAGCATACTTTAATGTACAGGGGTGTTCAAAAAAATGTATACACACTTTAAAATAGAATAACTGCTATATTGTTCTGAGTATTATGTTATTATATTAGCAATGTAAAGGAAATAGTTACAGCACAGACACAGTTTCTTCGTGTTATTTCAATAACTGCTCAAACTGCGCACTTTCTTTTAGATGTACGTGCCTACCTGGATAACACTTTACCGGGACATGGGATAGGACGTAGGGGTCCGATTGAGTTCCCTCCCCGTTCACCTAATTTAACCTCCTTAGATTTTTACTTGTGGGGGACCGTCGAGGATATAGTGTACAGTAAAAAGCAACGGTCACTTGTGGACCTACGCCATGAGATTGAAGCAATCCCTGTGGCTACTTTGGAAGATGTAACCTGGAATGTACAACATCGTGCTCAAAAGTGTATGGAGGCCGATGGTTTGCAGTGTGAGCACTGAAATAATACAAAGAAACTGTGTCTGTGCTGTAACTATTCCCTTTATATTGCTCTAATACTCACAATAATATAGCTATTCTATTTTAAAATGTGTATACATTTTTTTAAACATCCCTGTATTTTGATGATGATGATGATCAACCAAATTTTACAATCTTGCATTACAACAAAATCTCCCCCCTCCCCCCTTGACTAAACTATATTGTACATACTATATATTGAATTCAAATTTTACTAGAAGATAATAACAATATTGATGTTTTTCTCACAGTATGATTAAAATAATGTTATTAAAAAAATGATTATAATATTAGTGAGATATCAGAGCTAAATAGGATGAAACTAATTTTTCTTTGTTGGGTGCCGTTTTTGCCGTCAATAATCTTATATCGCTGTATTCCATTATTGACAATTAAAGGGGCGGCAGTTTGTCCTCAACTCTCCCTCAATATGACTTGATTACAAAATGTCACCCTTAGACTTCTCAGCACCGACGTTGGGAAACACTGCTTTAGACCTTGCGTAGCGATTGTCTATTTTTAATTTCTTACTCTTTAGTGTGGATTTGCAATTTGCTGTAGCAAGCCTACCAACATTCTTCAATTTAAATATATAATTAAATTATTTCTCTAGAGCCACATGTGTTAAGTGCCGACATATTTTAGTTACGAGGGTGATCTAGTTCCTTATTATAATTCAATTATTTTTGCCTTAGCTTGATTTTTAACCTAAGTCCCAATGAACTCTATCTAAAATCCATTATTTTAATCCGCAGAGGTAATTGAGTTCTAAATTGTGATGCCAGATGACTGCGTCTCAGCTGGACTGTCCAGATGTCGAGAGTCCCGACAGCGAACATTTTGTTCCTCTAAATATTTCAAATAAAAATTTGTTTTAAAACATTAAAAAAAAACGTGCTTAAGATAAATATTTGTAAATACTATAGTTTTTGTAATTACTTTTTGAGAATAATAAAAATTGCAGCAACTTAGTATTATTTTTTTTATATAATTTGTAGTTTAATAATTTTACTCAGGAGCCATATATTCTCTTATATCGTTTTTTAAAAAATAAAATCAATTGATTATGAAATATAGTCCAGAGCTGGAGACTAACGTCTTAATAATATTATTAAATTATTATTATTAATTATACCTCTAAGTTTCAAAAGAATGACTCTAGGAGCTGCTGAGAAAAGCATATGAAAGGGAGTCTTTTTTATCGCCTCCTGATCCACTTGGACTTCCTAAACAATTTTTAACTTAAATTTATCAGTTCCCAAAGTCGATGTTAAAAGAGCTAAAATTATATAATTGTAAAGTATTTTTTTATTTATTAAAAAAATTTTTTGTTTTTCTATTTTATTTTAAATAAAATATAAACTCAGAATACTAAAAACAAATTTTGAGCTTTTTTTTTTTTTTTTTGTTAAATTTCATGCTTTTTAAGCACCTAATTTTGATATTTTATGCTATATTATTTTATTCATATGCATATTATAAGAAAAAAAGTTTGCTTTATGTCACCTGAACATATATATATATATAT
>JAAAKE020104686.1:0-17740 GCA_010014785.2 Anisolabis maritima
ATTGGGATTTTAAGGAGTAAATAATTTTTAATTTCTCTAAGAAATAATTATTAAAATATATGTTGCATTTACCAATGTAAATTATTAATAGCATAAATAGAATTATCTAAAAAGACTAGAAATGACATTTAAGTTTCATTTAAAACCCAAATTATGATGATTTTTTCTGAACAAGACATTGGGATATATTTTATTTGGATATTACTTGAAAATAAAATATTTCAATATTATATCCAGTTTGATTGCTTTTTTCCATTCAAAAAGGTCTTTATTCTCTGACAAAGGTCGTTCCTCACTAGGACAAGAGGTTAGTGTGGGTGTGGTAGAAGTGTTGCCCAACTCCTGTGTGTTCAAAAATTCTCATTTTCTTTTTCGACCATGCTAGTTACTATCAGTTTAAATTAAAAATATATGTGGAAATGAAATAAAATTGTTATCTGCATATATGAGCAATGGAGGGCGATCATAACCTTTTCTAGAATTATCCTCCATGTTGCAGTTTGACATTTTAGCTTAGCATTCCATATTCCTGAATACACATTAGATATCGCTTGGATCTCGTTGTTCTCAGTAGTCCTTCTAACTTGGTTAGTTTTTGTATATATAAGTTGAAACAAATTAAAAACATAGTCCGTTCAAAGTATTCAATTATGCTTTGCTATGATTTAACTTCAACAGCCTTTAAAAGATAGTTCGTAAAATAACTACTCAAGTAAGATAACGAGTTTACCAAAAAATATCCAAGAAGATATGAACAATTGCAGGAATATAAAGCGCCATATGTATTTAAAGACATTTCTAGCTAATGTTGTGATGGTCTTCTAATTGAAATATACTCATGAAGAATCAAAATTTTGTTTAATCATTAATTTAAAATGACATTTCTAGGGCCTTCTTTCATGTCGGATATCCTATATAAAAATTAATTCTTTGTATCTTTGTTTAAGAATGTTGCTGACCTTTTTACTTTAGGAAGATCTTGGTAAGAGTGCCCTTAAAATCAACTACATTCAAAAAAAATTAGGTTGTTAGCTCTAAAAAAGAATATTGAATCAATTTTCTTGTGAGCTTTTGTTAACAATTTTGGTGAAAAATCAGCTGTTTCCAAATATAATAAGTTCATCTTATACCAGGTAGTTTTCCGATCTGATGAAAATAATATAGAAAATTTAATAGAAGAATCCTAGATTACAAATCCTTTTATATATAATAATAGGTTGACAATGGTCCACTTTTGATTCTAATTAATTAATAATGGAATTGAAGCTCTCACAGTTGTTTTCATTAATAAAGTATATTTTCTATTGAAATGTGTTTTATTTGTATTAAATGCAACGTTTAGGCTATTCATACTGTGGTCTTCTTCAAGTAAAATTCAGATACAAATCAAAAAGGATGTTACATATAGAGATCTAAATTGAATCTGTAGAATGCCGCAGAAGAAATGGCCGATTCAATACAAATTAACCTTAGTTAAACCGAAAATGTATTTTATTTATTCATTAATTAATAAGCCTACGAGCTAAGGATTAATAGAAGATTTATTTGAACTTCTTTCTTGAAAGATTTAGTAATACTAGAGTAGATAGAAAAAGAGAAAATCGCAGCTTGTGAATGATCGTTTTAAAATTCTGAGAATTAGGACGGAAACATATTTTGCAAAGATGGGTAGTAGAAGAAATAAATATATGGAAGTAGTTTGATAAATAAATAAAATAAAATAAACTAATAAATGAGGCATTTAAATCAATTTGAAATAACAATCAATAATAAACTTGAAGTCACCTTACTCAGTTATTAGGAAAGAAGAAGAATGCGCAAGAGGATGTTTTGTTTTCCTCATGTAGACATTCTTACTATAAAAAGAAGATCACGGAATGTAAATAATAGATAGACATCAATAAAAGAAAAGAAATTATTATCAGGGCATTCGGCTTAAACCGATGGACGTGAATAACAATCTGAGAGTGGCTCCACTCCAATTGGGTAGGGATAAGAATTTTTGGAGGATAAATCATCCAGGATTTTTACCAGACCGGAAGATTTTACCAGCTGATATATTCTTATACCTCAAACAGCAAAAGAGAAAAATGATTAACTTATCAAAGTCACGAATTCTCTTCTCTTCTTCTTCACTGGCACTTGGTTGTTTTGGTGTTTAGTATTTCAAACCAAAAATATGAAATCCATACAAGCATGGCTATGATGAGTTAAGGAAATCAAATTTAATAATGTAGAGTAGAATAAGAATTTTCTTCGAAATGCAGGCAAGATGAGAAAATAAGATTACGTAGATCCGTCAGAATTAAGCTAGAAACTAAAGGAAATTAAAAAGAATATAATTATTAAAAAAAGAGTGAGAAACATTTACAGATAGAAACAGATGCATGATTTGCAAAATTATATTTTTTTATTCAGCAATGTTAAAATTTAAAGATATGCTGAAAAATGGAAATGAAAAACAAACAGTTACCAATACAGGGAAAGAAAGTAAATGTGCAGAATATAATAATAGTCTTTAAAAAGAAGAAAGCGTTATGGGTCATTCCATGTCAATCCACCCTCGTTGTTAAAAAAATTAAGTTTCTTCAAAATAATTGTATCCCCTTTTTCTTAATGGAATCAATTCATAAAAATATTAAATAATTTAATTTTTATCTATTCTTAAAATACATGCTGACTCTATTGCTGAGAGAGCTGTAAATTATCTAGTTTATCAATTATTATTATGCACTATATAAGCTGAGAAATTCTTCTAGAATCTTAATTTTAAAGTCAATCAGAGTTTTCCGGAAATATAGCATTAATTTAAATTATATCATGTCAGGCAGGCAATAAAAAAATTATTTTATTTATTTGGTAGCCAAAGTATCCAACTTATAAATTTTAAACTTTCTGAAAATGAGTCTATCCACATAATTTAAAACACAACTCAAAACAATCGTACCTACTGAATGTTACAGAAAAAATACGTAAATTGAAAATTTGAAGTTTTATGAAAGTCAGGCTATCTACATCTAGACTAGTTGAGAGAGAGAGGAGGAAGAAAGCAACATTGTTGTCTCTCATCCGACCGAATTAAACTCGTAATAAGAAGTACTACAATATAATATAAATGTTAATGAGCATTTTCAATCGTATTATCTTAAAAGTGGATACGGAAAAAAAATTTCTCTCAAATCGATGGAACTAAATGTCACGTACGCAACAAAATTTTAAATTTTATTTTTACTAGGGATATTTCTTTTTAACGATTGAATTTCGATGGACAACTTCAATAGATTAAGAGTTACTAGAATATATTAAAATTATAATTTTAAGATAACAGATTTTCAATCGGTGAGGTCTTTTATATTCAAATATTCTTTCAAAGTGTCACGCATGCAACCATGGAATGACTCATATTATTATACAAACAGATAAGAAAAGCTAAGAGTCATGCTTATTAAAACTATTTGTTAGTAAAATATAAATTATTAAGGTCTCCAAACCCTCCTAGGACGACGTATGACTTTTACCAAACAAACATTTATCTATACTAGATAGGATGTATTATTTTATTTATTAGAATTAAAATAGGACAGTATTTATAAAAGCTAAGGAATAAAGAATTTATACATGAGATTATCTATTAGATTATTAAGAAAAATAAATAATAGGATACTTAACTATAAGCACGTGGTAAACCGTCCGGCTGACTCAGTGAGAAAGAAACTATTCCAATCTTACTTAAATTGCTATTTTGTTGAATAAGCAGGAAATATAAACTTTACAATAGAATAGACTATTTCTTTTGTATCGTCTACCTACCTGTGGGCAAGTTTTCTTAAATTCTAGTGAAATTATAAAAGAAGCAAGAAGTCTAGTTTAGTGTGGCGAATTATTTATCTTTACAGACAGATTCGAAATGTGAAGAAGACAGTGTGTGTGAAGATATCATATAAATCGCCACACTTGAAGCCCATCCATATAAAAGTTGATTGTAATGATATATTTTGTATTCAATTGACTCAAATATCTCCTATCTACACTGAGGATGGACACTGTGTAGAATAGTAAAAGTCCTCCTATGGTTATATATATATATATATTTTATATTTATTATATTATATTGAAAATACATTATCTAGTTGATAAAATAGAGCATAGAATAAACAGTGAAAACAAAAGTTAACTAAATAAATACCTGAGTAGTACCAATTGAGGTTCTTCATCTACACCAGGTTTCTCTAAATCTTGAAAAGTAGCATCACTATTTATTTTCCAAAGCTCTTCTAATTTATTAATTTGATGTGCTGTGATTTGTCGGGCTCTTAATTGATCATTTTCATGTGGACATTTAACAAGCCATGTTAAGAAACATCGATCGGCTATCAATGGTTTCCATTGTTCTTGATCCCTGGGAATAAAGAAAATTATTTACTAATAAAGATGGAAAAGTAGAAATTATAAAAGTTTACCAAAAAAATGTTCCTAAATTTATATTTTTATTTATTTTAATTTTAATTTTTATTTTGCGAATCATTTTTTATCTAAATAGGGTTTATTATAATATCAATTTAAATAACATATAATATTCAAATAAGTTCATAACTACAAATTTTAAGTGTCTAATTTATTTTAGTAAAACCAATGGGAGATCACAACTTCGAACCCCTAAAGGCACAAAAGACAAAATCTTGAGATGATTATATAGGGAGTCCAAAACAAATAATTGGATAGGGAAGCTTGAGAAAAAAGGTCTAACAAAATTTTTAGTCTAAAAAAGTTTTCCGCAGCCAGTGTACCGCGGCACACTGGTCTGTCTTGAGGCAATGCCGCGGTAAAAATTTGTGTAAATATAAAACTATTGTGTTTATTAAAATTAGCAAAGATAGCACATTAACTATATATATAATATTAGTTATATAAGTTAAAACTTAAATTTACAAGTTATAAATTTTGTTAAATATATTAAATAAAAATATAAATAAATGTAATTCCATTGTTTCTTTTATTTTTATTTGTGATTACTGAAAATCGTTTAGGTGTTGAGATTGAGAAAGGTTGCGGAGCACTGGTCTAAAACAACTATGAACCTCAAAGAGAAAGGAGTCCCAAATCTCAAATATTCCCTATATCTACTTAGGTATAGTGACTGTATATGAAGATATATAAGAAATATTTCTATTTAATTTTCTTTAATGATATTGACATTTTTAATTTTAATTTTATATTGACTACCAATTAATGGATGGATAACGGGCATCATAAAAAATGTATACACATATATCATATATGTGTTATGGCCAAAAACTTTTAATTACTTAATCAAAATAGTTATTTTTTAGATGTGGTCTTGAAAAATTACTATTTATTTCATGAAGAATTTATATTTTTTAGTGTAAATGTTTAATTTTCATTTCGATTAAATTAAGAAACAACAATTTCTAAGAATTTACATAAATTTTATTTAATTATTGTAATATTTTTGAAAGAATGAGATGAAATATATTTAAATTATAAATAAAAAAATAGAAAAAAAAAAAAAAGCATTCAAGCATCAAGAGTCATACTTATTTTCTAAGTAAAAGAATGACGTTTCATTTAAAGGAAATTAGATACATTCATAAGCCTGATACAATAAATTAAAGTTAAATATTTTTTCTAATAAGAAATATCTTAAATTTTTTTAAGATATTTTAGTATTATATAATCAATATATGTGAAAATAGATAATGGTAAATTTTTAGATATAGATATTACTAAGTTAAAAGAAAAGCTAATTTTGATAATTAAAAAAAAAATAAATTTTTAGTTTTTTTTAATTTTTCTGAGGTAAAAAATAAAATTTCATAATAATAGTGTTAATGGTATTTTTAGCTTCTTGTTTAAAAAATTTTTACTTTTGATGAATAAATAAAAATTTGCATGACAATGGTCTATTAAGTTATTTTATATTTTCCAAAGTCATTAAAATTGTATTCCTAAAAAATTAAAATTACTTTATTAATTAAGGCCATACCAGTTCATATCCTTTAGTGAATTTTGTACAGCGCATGGTTGTCGACAAAGAAGTACAACGACGGAATCTGCTTTTGCTGGAATAAATCCCAAAACAAAAACATTTCGAACTCCACATGAGTAACATTCTAAGATTGTTTCACCAAGAGGCCCATCCTTATGTAGAGTAACTTCCTAGAAAAAAAAAGGATATCATTTGGATAAGATTTTATTAATAGTTAAGTCAAGAAAACAAAGACCAAAGAAAAGATTTTTAAAGTGCATTGTAAATAAATAAAAATGGGAGATTAAAATGAATAAAATGTTATAATTCATGAAATTTTTTACTATTTTATAGAGAAAATAGGAACATATCATATAAGCAAATAAATAAAGTAAATTATATCTCCCCATATGCCATTTTTTATATTACAGTTATATATGTGTAAAGGTATTTTTTATTTATAAATTCAACAATAATAAAAATTGAAAAGAATTTTTGGATTCGAATAATCTCTAGTTAAGCTGTATGTATTATGAAATAAATTTGTAATCACCAAAAAATTATATTTCTTGTGTTGATCAAGGAAATTTATTAATATTTCGCTGATTTTTGATATCTTTCTCTTCAGTCGTTTGTGTCAAGGGCTGACAAGTTGTGGTTACTCTAGAGAGTAACTTTCATAGGATACAAGGGTGGGTTCGTATTTCCTTCCCCAGAAGGAGCCATAAACATAAAATTGGATACATTTTTACCATGAGCTGGATTGTTGCTTTCAACTTAGGATTAAAAGCTTACTGCTTTATCCCCTCGGCTAATCGTCTCCTCAATTTTATATATATATAACACAAATTTAACTATACCATAAAAACGGGATATGGATATATATATCTTGAGTATTTAATTATATATTAGAGGAGGGCTAAGGATTTAAAAAATATTTAGATATCTAGAGGTCATATCTGAGCCGTTTCCTCAAATTATGTCCAGGAATCTCTTAAAGCATCTTGTGGAGAAACTAAAATGTTCCATTTTGTAATTTATTATAGTAGAGTTGTACCATATTTATACTAGATAAAGTTTCTCAATGCAAAATGGAGGATGTTACTCTAGATGAAAAAAATTGGCGCCAAAAGTTTGGATAAGGAAAAAAAAATTAAAATGAATGTGAATACGAGAATTTTACTTAATCATTGTCCCGTTTTTAATTTTTAGAATTATACCTACATTTATATATTATATTATATTAAAAATAAAATGAATTTTAGATCTTAAGACGAAAATTAAGTCTCTTTTTCAGATTGAAGAGATTTATTTATTTTCGTTTTTTAATTCATATATGAATTATTTCAACTTATGTCCTAATTGCATCTATTAGTCTAAGCTTATGAATTTCTTCAAATTTTCAACAATCAGATTTCAAAAGATCCTGTCTACTCTCCCTGATTAGAAGAATATTTTATACGGTGTTTCTGTTTTCATTAGCCTCGCGTTTTACTCGTTTTGTTAGAAATTAAATTTATAGTTTAGTGCTTTTATTTTTTGAAATAAAGTTTTTTCAGTTTGGGCTAAAATTAGAGGCATTTTGTTAGAATTGCGCGGTTTCTCAAATTTGTACTATTATATATGAGACAAATGAATTAAATTTGTTTGAATTATTTTATCTGGGTGGGGCCCAAGAATATATAAAATATATATATATCTAAATTCCTAATAACTATGTTAGGGGGACAAATAAAAATTAAAGAATACCTTATGTTTTGCTCTAACAAGATGATTGATAATATGAGCGCCGGATGTATTCCCTCTTCCATTGCAAAACCATTTTTTGCAAGCATTGCACATAATAACACAATTGGGATCATGAATGCCGCAATATTTGCAAGCATATTCTGGTAGATCCTGTAAAATATGAGAATATATATATATATATATATGAGTATATTCAAAGGGATAGGTTTTAAACAAGGCTCTCTATAATTAATAATATATCGTTTGAGATACCAAGTACGAGGCAATCGTGTTAATTGGATATTTACTATTCTCCTCAAAAGTAATTGGACAAACTATGTTTGGTTTCGTCTTAATGGATAATTAGAAGGCATACATGAAATCCGAAAATAATAAATTTAACAGGTAAAACATGAACTTTGATTATTTTGAAGTTCTCCTAATTATCCATTAAGATGAAACAAAAGATACACATACACGTTGTCTAATTATTTTGAGGGGATATAAAAATGTATTATTAAGTGAATCATTGTTTTCTCTGTTTTTACCGATTACTGATGATTCCTGTATTTGATTCCTGGACTGGATGTAATTCTTATTTAGTATAAAATATTTTATTAATTTGAAATGACGAAAAAATTATTATACGACCGGGAATCGAACCCGGATCTTCTGTTTTCCGGATTCACCAAACAAACTACCAGAAGTTAATGGTTTCAAATTTTTATCCTGGGTTAAATTCACCAGGTTAAGGGATTTTTTTCTCAAAATATTTTCTTCTAATGGCCCACTATTTAGTTATTATTAAGATTATATATACATGAATACCTTGCTATAATATCCCTCTTCATCATCTTCCTCAAATTGTAATTCGCCTAAATTTTTACTAATTTTATTTATCTCCTGATCAGATGGATGTTTTTCTTTTGCTGGAACCTAAAATATCCAATTATTAATATGAGATTATCAAAATTATGTTTGTAATTTATATTACCTTATTGACAATAATTTGTCCAGGAAGGGTATGCACATGTTCAATTTGTGACGCCTGTGTTTGACTTTGTGATGGAATAGTAAAATCAGTAAAATCAAATTCAGAACCTTGAGTATCTGCTCCAATTAAATCACCGTCCTCAGTATCCAAAAATGTTAAGGTTTGAGAATTGGGACCATAAGTGTCGACACTCATGATTTTAAAGAAATTTATCAATAAAAATATTTTAAGATTCAATTTAAAAACAATGAAAATAAAATTATAACCAAGTAATATTCTTCTTAATTAATTGTTAATATGTATAAATATGTATAGTATAGAATAACGTGTAAAGTTCAATACGCCATACTTGAAATTACGTCATTTCTCTAATTGAAAAAATAAAATTCACTAATTTTTTAAATTAATCAAAACATAATTTTTTTATTATTTTTTATTTTTATTGATAAATGTGTAAATATTTTAAAGAAATCTTTCTAATATTTATATAAATTTCTTATTTTTATTTTTTATTTTATTATATTTGCAATATTGTTAGGTCATTTTTTATAAAGAGGATAATACATTTTTTTGCAATTTTTGAATTCAAATTCATTCAATTATTAAAATTACATTCTTTATAAAACAAAATTATTCACAATTAATATTTCATTAAATGAAAAAATTATTTTTTCATGATTTTAATTTTTTTTTTTAATTTCATTCAATATCGTGTTTTTTTTAAATCTATTTTTCTTTACTGTTAATTAAAATGTTTTCTAAATCTTAACCTTCACTTCGAGGTCCTATCATTAAAAAACAATTTTTTAATGTCTTTTTTGGCATCTCAAGCCATTTAGTTTTAATTGGTACCCTACCTACTATTTAATTACATAATTTAAAAAGTATTTTAACTACAAGTATTCTAAATTGGTAATACTGCTTTGATAAAATATTTGTTTTTTTATAAATTAGTTTAAATATCTGTCTTAAATTTTAATCAATTTTTTAAAGCAAATTTTATCTATTTTTTAAAAAATTGAGCATTTAATCAAAATGTATATGAAATAATAATTATGATATGGATAACGATTAATACATTTTAAAACTCATTTAACTTATAATAGATATAAATTTAATTAAAATTCTTAGTGTAAATTTGAAGAAATCCGAAAAATACTAAAGTACTGAAGTTAACTACTACTTCAAATTGTATAATTCATAGCCTAGGTCTATTCAAAGCGTAAATAACAAATTACCGCATCAAAAAGTCTTTTTAAATCCAAGAGAGTTTAAAACGTATGTTTTTTCGTTGAAAACTCAATATCTATCAACTAGAATTATTTGCAAAAAATTTGTGTGTGCCCTTTTCAAAATGAGCGGATTTTGCTCACCCCTCGAAAAAATTTTTGGTTACGTACTTGCTTGTCTTTAACTATAATTCTTTAAAGAAAAACAAATTCATCTATTAAAGCAAAGTATCTACACTTTATAGTCAGTTATTATTTAAATTTGCTCTCTGGGTCAATTCAATAAAAGTCTAAAGATCTTAAAGAGAATATCACGTGATATAAAAAGTTAATGTAAAACTATTTAAAAAAATTAAAGAAAGATCCTATTAAATAAGAATTTTATGAAAATATTTATATAATTTTAATATATAAATAAGAATACTTATTCATATAAATATGACTTTTTATATATACTTTATATAGGACTGGTATAAGGTATAGTATAGGCTGGTAATGGTGGAAAAGTTAATTATGGGAATCTAAAAAAGTAATCTAACTTGAGGTGTTTGAGTTACAGTTAGTATACGACCTACTCAAAATTTTATCTGACTTTTTTTTGTACTGGAGTCCTTCTGTGTGGGCGGGCACACACACACTCTACCAATATTGGCATTTTCCATTCTGGCTCAATGGACTTTGGATTTATCTTTGCCAAAGCGAGGCGTTTCTGTTTTTGTAGGTATCATCTCCAGAGTGAAACGAAACCGAAACGTTTTGAATGGTAATTTAAATAAATATAAATGAAATAAACGAACTGCTCTTTTAATTTTTTAAATCTTATTATTAATTTATTTTATTTCAGACCGTCGTATAAGTTCATCTGCCGGAATGTGGTCAATACATACAATAAATAGTGAGAAATTAAGGAAAAGAACGACTTAAACTGATTTTTTGAAGTGCCACAATTTCTACATGTGAAAAGAATTACACAGATAAAAATACATTTTAAAATCAACTTATGAATATGAATAGAAAAGTATATGGCTGTAGATACTTATGCTCTAATTGTTGGATTGTGAGAATCTAGCTAAGGTGGTTGTTTTACCAAATAAATGAAAATTCCTAATTAAAAGACGTTTCAGTCAATCTTTATTTAGCCGTCTTCAGTCCATTGAGAAATTATTCACATGAATTCATATATGAATTTATATAGACATGGGTCATTTAGTCTAGTGGTTAATAAAATCAATGCTTCAAGGGCGATAGCTTTTTGAAAGTCTCAAAGTAAGTAAATTACGATACCTCTTGAAGCAATGTTTTTATTATCGACTAGACCAAATGACTGTCTTAGTGAATAATTCCTTAATGGACTGAAGATGGCTAAATAAAGTTTGACCGAAGCTTCTCTTAATTAGGCATTTTCATTTATTTGGTTAAAAAAAAACCTTGACTGCATCCTCAGAATCCAACAATTAAGAATAATAAGTTTTGGCTGTAATTTTTTAAGAAGAGCATTTTTATTTCTTTTCTCTCTTCTCTTTGACCTTCGAGACTAATTAGAGAAGTGAAGATAATAAAAGTGCTCTTTCTTAAAAAAAATTTGTATACTTGTAATATAAATAAAATTTCTTGTATCAATTTTTAAAAGTCTGATTAGTATTTTATTTTTAAATGTAATTTTAGTTTATTTTTATATTTAAAAGTCTCTACCTCAAATTAAATAAATTTGTTCCCACTGTTTTTGAAAAGTATCTTAAAATTTTTGGTTAGTATGATTTATTTAAAAAAATTATCGAGCACAGAAAAAAAACAAGATGAAAATAATAAAAAAAGGAATTTCTAATAAGAACCCCTTAATCAAAAAAAAAGATAAAAACCATGTAAGAAAAAATTTTTTTACTTCCCCCCCCCCCCTTGAAAAAAAGAGAATCCTTACTACGCTTCTGACTACAGGGGGGAATTTTATTCAAATAAGAATTGTGAAAATTTAGAAACGAAAATATTTTCTTTAATGATTAAAGGATAAATGATCAAATATTAATGAAATACATTGTTTATTTTTTCGTTTTATTCAGTTTTTTCTTTAAATATGTTGTATTTTATTTTTCAATTTATATAAATCTTTTAGATTCATTTACACAGGGTTAATATAATACTAAAAGAAAATTGAAATAACATTGGAAATTATTTTGGATTGGTATTGATATATTGAAAACTCAATAATAATAAAATATATATCACATTTATAATTTAAGGCACAAACTTAAATCACATTCTATGTGGAAAAAAAATTTAATAATAATTCTGTGTAAATGTTTCTAGAGATTCAAGTTGACTTATAAGAAACTTTTAAAAATTCTCTACCTAAAGAGATCCATTATTTACCCCTTATTAAAATTAAATTATTACATGTAGTACTATAATGTCTATTTAAAAATAAGAGCTAATTATTAATTTTATGAATTATAATATCATACTTTTGAAATTTAAATAGATTATAAAAATTATTAAATATTTTATTTCTTAAGTAACATTGTAGATAAGTCTAGGATTAATTTATGTTCTTATTTTGAATTAAGAATGAATTTATATTACAAATAATGACTAGAGTGAAATTAAAAAGCGAAATATATAGATGAGTGGATGAGAAACCAAGAAAAAAGTCAAATGATTAATTATCTAAGCGTCAGAAAAAAAAGTTTTATTCATGATAAAATAGCAATATCACTGATCTGAGGGCAAAAGCCTGAGACACATAGAGGTCTAAGAAAAAAGATCAAATAAAGTTTTTAACAAATAATTATTTGAAAGAAAAAGTGTTATCTTTTACACAATTATTCCTTTGAGAGGTGGTCTGATTCACTTGTTTAAGCGTAGTGTAGTTTTTCTAATTTATTCATTATAAACTAAAGGTTTCAATAATTTTCACAAAAGAATTGAGAAAATCTAAAAATATAAATCAAAATGTCACTTTAGTTAGTAATAAATAAATTTAAATAGAGCTGCTCTATTTTTTTTATTCAATCTACTAGAGAATGGTTTGAAATAACAATTGGCCAGCCAAAAAATTAATTTTATTCAATGTAAACCTATGGTATGGGAAAAAAATTGAAAGCAAGAACCATAATAAAAAATTGATCTAAGATGATGTTTAAAAAAATTAATTAATTAAATTAAATTTGAAAGAATAAAACGAGTAACCTCAAGTTGAAGAAAGCAAAATTTTTATGAAAAAAAATTAGCAATCAGTGGGCGAATTACATAAAAAAAATTGCAAATTCATCTTCGAAAAACAATCCTTACTAATATAAGCTAAGAGGGTTTATTTGAAAAAAAATCATGATTTTCAAATAACATTCTATGAGAGGGTAAAGCACCAGCTAACATATTGTTTAAGATAATATTTACGAGATGACTGTGTTGATTTGGCAGAAATGACTCCCAGAGTCTAACCGGGATCGTTCACGGATATACTAACCCGAATACCAAAGCGGCCTGACACAAATCCATTTAATTCTTTATAATTAATTGAATTATAATTTTCACTATCTTCTATGTTTAAAATAATTCCTTCGAAATATAAAGTTTAAAAAATCAAGAAATGAAAAAATTGTAAAATTATTTTTTCAAAAATTATATTTTTTATTTTAATGAGATAATTCTTAAAAATCCATTTAGATTGTAATCTTAAAAGTAGTAAATAATAAATAAATTTAAGCAAACGAACTAAGGAATATAGTTATTTCAATAGTCATTTTTGCAAAGCATGTCTTCCAACAAAAATTACCATCCCAATACAATATTAATCCTTAGTTTTTCAGCCACTCACTTAAGCTTAAAAAACACTATCGGATAATAATATTACAATTTTATTATAAATAAAATTATATTAAATAAATCTTCTGAAAATTTATTTATAATATTATTTAATCAGATTTTTTTTTTTAAAGTTACAAATAAAGCACCAGGAATTATAAAGCTGTCGCAAAAGAAAGAAATATTAATTTATTGAAATAGTAAACCACTAGCAAATTGGTCAAGTCTTTGAGAGCATATGATTCATCCATTCCAGCTGTTTAGGATATTAAATGTTCCAATGTCATTTCAGAATCATTGTTATATAAAAGAAGAGCTGAAGTAACTTTTTCTTCTGGAAAACCATATATTAAAAATTGTTTTTTAAGTTCAAGATGTTTTAATGCTTCCTTCAAATTCATATTATTATCGATATATCCTTTTTCAGCTAAATCCTCTGAAAATCCTTTTTCTTCTAAAGCTTGAATTTCTAGAAGATATTCAACAACCTACAAAGGAAAAAAATTTTATAATCAAATAAAGATTTAAAAATAAATACTGTTTTATATAGAACCAAATAAATCGACTAGAATGATAAATGAATTAGATCTGAAGAAGGAATTCATTTGACGTATTGAGTCAATGAAGAAGGCAAAAGAAAGAATATAAATAAATTGTAAATATCGAGGCGATCGATTTCGTTATTTAATATAACATCATTAGACCTTCAGTAAGTGTGAAAAATTCGGTTGAAACGTTGCGTTTTTTTCTTTAGTTATTATCGATATAACAATGATTTTGAAATATTTTGTCAAATAACAAAAGAAACTCATCTTAAGGTTCGAACCAAATTTATACTCAGATATTTCACATTAACAATCGCCTCAAAATTTACAATTTATTTGAATCTGATGTCATATGCATTCTTCATCGAGAAATGAATTATTTTGTGTTAGAAAGAATTTGGTAAACGTAATAAAATATATTTATAATATCATTTAACAAACCTTTTTTTCATCTGAACCAAATTTTTGGCAACCTCGTGCAGCTCTTCCTCTAGGAAAGCCCATTTCTATTGCATGATCGACAACACGTTTTTCTTCTATACTTAATTTTTCATAAGGATTTTCAAGGGTTGATTTATTTTCATTTTCAGTTGGAGTTGTAATTTTTTCTGAACTATTATTTATAGATAGAGATAAATGAGATTTGTTTTTAGAATTAGGAAAGTTAATGAATGTACGATCTGGACTTTCAATAACTGGCCAAGGCTTCCATTCTTCAAAAGCAGAAGATCCAAAACTGGAAGGTCTAGGAGGAGGAGGATATCTTTCTTTGGATTGAATTAATTCATCTTCCAATTCTCTGACAATATCAGGAACACTTCTGGAGTGAGATTTCGATTGTTCCTGATTGCTGGACGGTTTAATTTGAGTCAATTCTAAATTATTACTAATTGATTCTTTATCACATTCATTCCAATCGTAAATTGGTAAATTTACCATTTCCAGTTGATTAGTCTTATTAGGAAAATGATTGAAAGGATTTTGATAACCATTTTTATGTGAAATATCTTTGGAGCAACTAGGCTGTTCAATTGAGTTATCAGGCAAAGTAGTCTTTAAAACATGAGCTAATTCTTCCATATCATTAATAGTTTTAAGCTCCATATTATCAAAAGGACTTGAAGTATCGGACTCAAAGTCAGATATATTAAATCTTGATAATTTACTACTATTACATGAAGCTGAAGCAGGACTTATAGGAATAGGAGTTAAAATGGAATTATCATAATCCCGTTTGGAACTTGAAGGTGAAAAATTTTCTTCTTTAGGATAATTAATTTCTTGTTGAATATCGATGTTACTAAGCGAGTCACTTGAGCTATGCCTAATTTCACATAATTTATTTTTAAGATTAGTCAGTTCTTTCTGAAAACTTTTAGATTCCTCATTAATTTTTCTCTTTTTTTCAGCTAATAACTTTAAATCTTTCCATTCTTCTAACTTCTTTATAATATGTTCTTCAAATGTAAAGTTATACTAGACAAAATAAAAAAAAAAAATAAATTTCACTTAGTTAATAAAATAGTGTGCTAGGAAAAAAATGGAATGCTGAGAAAAAAATGAATTTTTTTAAGTATTTAATTTTCATTTTGTTATTTCAATTTTCCTAGTTTTTGGTGGAATTATTTTGTACGTTTAAAATTAAATTGTATACGATTAATGTAATTTTTAAAATTATTATTCAATATTTTATTATAATTTCCAAGTGCAATAGAGATAGTGTTAAAAAAAATTCCTTTGATTTAGCTTTGAAACTAAAGTTTATTTTCTAAAAACTTCTGAAAGGTTCTAGTTTTATTCTGAGATCCTCAAATATTGAATAAGGCTGGGGACTAAAATAAATCTATTTAGGAGGTGATTAGAGAGGACCTTAGGAAATTATTCGCAAAATTTTTCATTTTTTAGTTTCTATCTAAAAAGAAATTGATGTAATTTTGAAAATTATTGTCCTATAAGGAATTCATGGTATGAAATTGACCAATCAAGGGAGAGAAGAAAAAAGATGAAGAGCTTTGGAAAGTTTATAAAATGATAGGACATTTCAAATAACAGTTTAATATTGTGATTTTTTTCCCAAAAGTCATTTTTCATCGATTGATTTTAATATTTGGGACGGTTTTCTATCCCACAAACACAAGTGAAAATGGACCCCTTAAGCCTGTTACTGGGAAGGGATAAATTCCCATTCACTTACATCAAGGGGAGTTTAATAAAAGGTTAATTTTTTGCTAAAACTGAATTTGAACTTAAAATGCATTGTAGTTTGGAAAGAAACGGAAAACGCAGGTTTATCCGCTTACTCATTGGTATCGTGATTCATTTTTTTAATAAGCGTTTCAGTTTTTTGTAACACATAAAATTATCAAAAATATATTAATTAATTACTTGATCTAAAGAAGGATCGTGTTGTAATCTATGTTGGAAACTTATTGGCAATATTATTTTCCTAGGTGGTTTGTATCTTTCACTTATTTTGACTGGAACATCATCCATCACTAAAATAAAAAGTAATATATTTATAATTTTAATAAATAATATATTTAAAAAGTATATATTATTACTTGAATCGCGGCTTTTGCATGACATTTCGGCTATAAACGATGCATTTTGCTGAAATAAAAATATAATATTAAGTGAAATATTTGACATATAAATAACCTAAAAGTTGATAGATTTTAATTTCAATTTTTAACTTACCTTTTAAAAGTTAAAAAAAAATGAATGTAACTTTAATCTATAATTAAGTTAATTTATATAAGAAATAACATTTTTAAATAAAAAAAAAAAAAAAAAAAAGATTTTGGATTTTAATTTAAAATTATTTAAGTTACATTGAAAAAAATAATTTTATTAGTTTAACAATCAGTAATCAAAGAAAAAAAAGAAATTTTTTATTAATATAAATTTATGGGTTCGACATGGCTTAAAATATGAAATTTTAGATGACACCAGAAAGTTAAAATATATTAGCACTTGAGGAAATGTTTAGATGTCAGATGGCGGGAGCTGCTAGTTTGAGAATCTATTACAGATGGCTCGCGTGTCACCATTTTAGCCAATATTAAATGCGTGACAAATCAACGACGTAATTAAGCATGTATACAACACGCATAATCCTTCGCTTATTCCCTTGTGGGCCGCCGAGAGCAATATTGGAGGAGGCAACAGCTCGTTTAAGAATTATTAAATTGTGCCCAAGTTGGCAATATAATATTTTATAAAAAATTAGAATATATGAAAAATATTGTGAGAAATAACAAAATTTTGATCTTGATTCTGAAAATTTTTGATGGCTTAGTTGATCCGTCTCTGAGCTTTATATCAGTATCTCAAACAATCCCGAGGCATAGGCGACAGACATAACGACATCTCACCATACTGTTAAGGTATAAGCCTTACCTCCTTAATTTTAATATTTAAAATTATAGAAATAAGTAATATTTATTTTTTTGTTATTTTA
>JAAAKE020104697.1:0-17739 GCA_010014785.2 Anisolabis maritima
ATCCCCCTAAATCGTTGGTCAATTATTTGCATCTCACGAAGCTATTCATGTATTGTTTGTACTCTCTGGAATCGATTGACAAATCTAATTAAAATTTAATCGATAAAAGTTTAATAGAAATCATTAAGAAATCATTAACCTTCGATGTTAATGTCTCAACTGGAAGAAGTGGCAGATTATGTAATGCTCTCATGAGATCAAAATATGGGAAATAATAATAATAATAAAATAAAAAAAAATATGAATACATATCGCTGAGTTGAAAAAAAAAACTGGCGCAACTCTAAAAATACTTTAATTTTCTACTTTTTTTATTTTTTGTGGCTGAGTTTCATAAATTTATTTTTAGCTTGGCTACTCCAGGTTGAGTAATTATGTCTATATACAAATACAGGAACGTATTTTATTTCTTTGGTATATTTTCACTTGATTGATAAAATTTTTCTAAGGCATTCTTGGGGTTGCCTCTATCCCTTGCATTAGCTACGCCCATATCCTTCGTGACAGTGACCCAGAACGACAAAAATTTATTTTATTTATTTATTGGCTACCAATTAATATAAAGAAGGAAGGAAGGAGTCAAAATGGCCTCAGATGCCGAAAAAGGGTTAAAAAATTTACTGGGTGCTTTCTTTTACTATAAAATATTATTTTTATGGATAAATCAAAAATAAATTTTAGATTTATAAAATGAATTTTTTTTTTTTAAGAAAAATGAACTTGGAAACTAATTTAGGGCTTTTAGTTAGATGAAAAAGAAAAAATTTTTGGTATGTGCTTTAAATGGTGTAAAAAAGAATAATAATTATTTAGTTTTATTAAGTCAGTTAAAATTTTATAGAATTTCCAAATAGCTTTTTCTCTACATAAAAAAACACTCTGCAGGTTTTCTTCAACACAACTCGGAGAACAAATGAGTGCAAATGAAAAAGGAGAAGGGGGTCAAAAAATCTCAAAAAGAATTGCTATTCAGAAACAAAGAGGCGAAAATTCCAAACAAAATTGCTAATTCCAATTTTTGAAAGAAGAAAATTTATATCTCTTACCTTTAATATATTTTTCTTATTAATATAACGCTATAAATAACAGAAAAAAAAAAAAAAAAAATCGGGAAGAGAGAAAAAAGAAAGCGGATAAGAGTGGGGGTTTTTTGTTATGACGTCATATCCCGATAATCGAGTAACAAATGAACAAATTTATCTGGAAATAAATAAAATAGAGTGGAGCCCTTTAAGCCCTTAATGTGTTCCCATTCAAATCTAACTGTTCTCTTCGATCTATAGATATAAACAAACTCTTTAATGTATATAATATAAAAGCAAAAGCCTAAATAAGGACAGAGATAGAAATGTCCCGTAACTCTCTCTCTCTCTCTCTCTCTCTCTTAACTGTATAGCTAAACAAATTTCAGATCAGAAATTATTTGAATAAAACATGATGTATGTAGATGTAAAATTTTTCCCGGTGAGATTTTTGTGATAATAAAAAAATTTATTTATATCTTGTAAAACGGGAGAAATGTATTGTGAATTGAGTATAAAATTTCTATTAAAAAAGAAAAAAATAGAAAATATAAATTAATTAAATTTCAATACATAAAATGATGACGTCCGAATAATTCAGGACCTCCTCCTAAATTTCTATATTTAAAGAAATTGTAGTAATTATAGTACCCATTTAACCAGCCCTGTTCTTTGGTGCAGAGGTAACATACTCGCTTCATATGCCAAAGGCCAGTGGTTCGTTTTCTAAGCGACAAAAATTTATATTAAATTGGCTACCAATTATATAAATAAATAAGGACGGAGTCTAAATGGCCTCAGATGCCATAAGACTTAAAAAAAAAATATTTTAGAATTTTCGACTAGAGTAACCCTTATGCATTGCTCTTATCCATTAAAACATGAGCAATTAAAACCATCTAAATTCAAATTACCGAAACTTTATGTGATAAAAGAAAATCACTAAAAATCTACCAGTTAATTTTTGTTTGATAATACATAAAATTTTATTATTTTAGTTTTTTTTTTTTTAATATCCCAAGAGAGAGACAGGTATGGTATAGTAGGGATGATATATGGAATAGAATTTATTAATATTTGCCCCCACATAGAATGAATGACTTTGAAAAATCGTCAGAGCACACACACAGAGATACATTCCACCCCCACCATTGCCTCTCATAATTGCATACTTGTTAATATAAACATTATGAAAAGGGAGAGGATTTGCAGTATTAAAAAAAAAAAATAAAAAAAATTTATCTCTCTGAGGGGGAGAAGAGATAGAGAGAGAGAGAGAGTTTGTTACACACATTTCATTTCGATGGTTTTGGCCATTTGGCCTCGGGCAATTTTTGACCCTCGACCCGACCCCCCTATTCAACTAGATAATAACATTTATAGGAAGAGAGAAAGAGAGAAAAAATTAAATGGTATAGTGGTTAATAATAATAATAATAATAATAATATTTTCGTTTAATTTCAAAAATAAATGTTAAATTATTTTATATGTTAATAATAAAAGCTGGAGGCTATCATCCTTCGTAATTTTTATTTATTTTAAAATTATTTTAAAAAAAAAGTTTTAATTCTCAATAATAATGAATGAAGAAGAATGAAAAATTTACCAAGCTGCCAAAAAGTGATTGACTAGAGCGTATTTTTGCGGGTCGTTTTAAAATTTAAATGAACATTTTATTATCTGTGGAATTTAATCAATTAAATTTTTTTTTAAATGTTGATCCAAAGCTATTTCAACGAGAGGATCTTGAAAATTTGAAAAATTGATCAATCAGTTTGAGGTTAAAAATGAATTCTCACTCTGCTTTATGCGGAGAGAAAATGCGCTAAAAATGACGAGTATGATTACCTGAGTTGATTTTCTCTCTCTCTCTCTCTCCCCCCCCCCCTAGATTAGAAGATAACAAATTTGACTCACCTGAAACAAAGAGAAAATAAATTTTTATTAGATTATATAAGCCTATAAAATTTTATTTTAAAGAAGCAAGCCGTCGAGAGAGTGCTTAGCTCGGGGCTGAATTATATAATTAATAATATTGACCCCCTCGTTCTTTTGACCGGATTTAGCTCCCCCCTCCATGACTATATAAATAAATAAATATGCACCTTAGAATTCTCACTGAGGTTTTTGCGATATATGTTTATAGTTTCCTTGTCTTTCAACACTAATATATACACGTACATATTCGTTTTCCACGAACAATAAATATTACTCTTAAATAAATACACTTGAAGGGCTGGAGAAGGGGACAGAGCTGTTTACTTCTTGCCTCTCACTGACTGGCAAAAGGAAAAGATGCTTATTTTTTAAACCAATTTCTTTTCCATCTTTCTAGAAATAAAGGAAAATACTAGCAGTGTTATTATTTTTTTAATAACAAAAAAAATAAATCCAACAACACTCATTATATTAATATTGATAATATATAAAAATTTAATTTAAAATAAATAGACTCAAAGGACGAGAAGATCTCAATTTCTATTTTTTTATCTTCGACTCGATGGCAAAGTTAAAAAATTTTTTTTTAAAGTTAGAAAGCGACAAAGTAATAATTATAAAAGATGAGTAGAATAAAAATATATTGATTATGTCAAAAACATGCCAGGGGTTGTTTTTTTTTTTTAATAAGCCCTGAAGATCAGTTTTTAGAATATTTTTTATTCTCCTCCCTACATGAGCAATTACAGATGAGAAGGAAAGTCAACCTGTCGCCGCTCCTCTTTATTCAATATAACCAAAAAACTTATTGTATAAACAAAGAAAATCAAATGACGTTATTTATTTTATATTTATTAATATTGTGGAAAGCCATGTCAATTGACCACGAGACCAGAGAGCGAATGGTAAGAGAGGCAGGCACAAAACAAAAATTCTTATTATTATTAAAATTTGGAGAAACAATTTAAAAATCGGGGGGATGAAGCAAATTTTCAAGAAGAATATTCTAATAAAATTTTTATTGTATTATTAAATAAAATCTTGAGATAAATAAATAAATAAATATAGAGGAACAAGAGTTTTCCCGATAGCCTTCCTTCGTTCGCTTCATTTGTGACAAGAGGCCCTTTCAAGTCCTTTAGTCCATCCACTCCCTCTCTCTCTTTCCTTTCTCAAGTGTTAGATACGATAATAAATAAATAAACACTCAGTCTTAAATAAAAATATTCCCTATATATTCGTCTCTTCAACTAAACCAAATAGAAACGAAATACCAAAAAGAGCCCCCCTCCCCCCCACTCATTCAACCCAATCGATAGGAGCATTGGATTCTATAGTAGAATAATAAACACTTTGAACAAATTTATTTATTTATTTAGTTACTCTTTTCTTTTTTCTCCTTTATTTGAATCATTTCATGGATGGTATTTTCAAAAAAAATTATAAGTATAAATGGCATAAGGTGAAATATTTATTTTTCGTTATTAAATTAATAAATCAATAATGTAATTCCTAAAGGAAATGTTTATTATTATCCAATTTTAATTCTACACTTAAATAATAACCGAGGGAAGGGGGGGGGCATCGACGTCCCGCGATATCGATATTTTAAATAATTAAAAATCTTATGCCATTAATACTATAAGCATTAATAAATTAAGGACTCCTCTATTGCCTTATCTCCCTCCCGCCCTTGAGGGTTAGATATAATAGTGATATTTATTATTATTCTAGAGCATAGTTTCTCAACTTTTTTCACCTTCGCCCCCTGCAAATCTACATTTTATGAATAAATAAGGAAGGCGAAATGTAGATATTTTATTTCTGTAATCTTTCTCCCCGATACAATTATTTTTGCATTTAAATGAAATATTCACAATTATAATAACTTTTTCGGTTCACGATCCACTTTCTGTTTGAGAAACGCAATTCTAGAGGAAAGCAGATTTAAAAATTATATAAAGAAAAAAAAATATATTGATTATAATAATATAATAATAATATATAATAGAACAAATTTTTTGAGCCTGTAGATGATCCTAATTTTGAATCGGAAAACGTCCTTTTTTATTAAAAGAATTTTTTTTAATATAACCATTTAAAAATTATTAAAAAAATTAGAAGAAACGAAAAAATTTGTAAAAATAAACTATTGTAAAAATAATAAGTGAATATGAACTTTGACTCCCCAAAAATTTTTTATATTTATATATTTTATTTTATATATTTTTCCCCCTCTTTTTAACGATGTTATGATCGCTTTGTTTTGTAAAATTTCTTTCCTATGTCCATTAGAGGGTGGGAGAGAGGGCGGGCTATTTCTAAAATTAAACATATTTTTCCTTTTATTGTCCACTACATTTATTTAGTTATCAATGGTTAATTTTTTTAAAATTTATTGACTCCCCAGAAAACTCTTTTTTAGACCTATTGTTAAGAATTAGGTATATCATAGATATACAAATTTAATATGGTCCCTGATTCCCTGGAGTACTAACGGAAAAGAAGGTGAAAACTAGTCAGGGGTAGGATTCCAAATCAATAAAATTTATTCAAAATAAATTTAATAAACTATGCGTATAAAAATAAAGTAGAGTAGACAAACGCCTTTTATTTCGTTTCAATCAGGAGATGTACGCGAAATTCAGAATTATCAAATTTAATATTTTAATTATTTTTAGCTTTTATTTATGTCTTCTAGGTCTAAATATTTTATGAAGTCAAAATTATTATTAAGTAAAAAAAAATAGAGGGGTTCAGATCCGGTGATTAAGATGGCCATTAAATGATCTCTCAAAAGCGACCTATCCAAATGATTATTATTATTATTATTTGAATAAATTTTTTCAAAATTTACTAAAAGAAACATTTTTTCTAAAAATATATGATTTGATCTTAATATGTTTCTTCCTAAAACATTAATTAATTATACGAGGTTTCATCCAATTCGGTTTAAGGGTTTAACTATTTTTTTTTTTTATATTTCTTTACTCCTTTTTTAATATTTTTATAATATATCTATTTTCAAAAGAAGATACGTAAATAATTCCTCAATAAACGGCCTATTCAATTTCAGAGTATATATTTTAATACATTTTTTTTGGGAATTTATAAATATATTTGAAAATCTCTAAAAATTGAATACTAGCTCTTTGAATAGTAATGGTTTTTATTTAAATTGAGTGTGACTAAAGGAAATTTTCCTTTAAAAAGAAAGTGAGTGGGAATGGGAGGGGCTCTCCATAAAGCCAGTCTTAAAATATTGATGGTGATAATCAGTTGCTGGTGAATTAATTAATTAGACCAAAGACATAAACTAAAACAATTTATAACCTTTTGATGGCGATGACGATGTGTATGTGTGTATATATAAATAAGTGTCAAAGAAGAGAGTGAGAGAGAATAAGGAAGAGAAACAAGTGAGTTGATCGGTCGTATGCTCGTTACGTATGCAGACTGCTTGGAACAAGTGCATCATTCTCTCTCTCTCTCTTTCTCTATCTCTCTTTCTGTCTCTATATAAATGTGTGGGACGAATGTCCCGGTGCCTACGCCCTACGCCCTTTTCCATGTAGGAAGAGAGAGAAAAACTCCAAGACTCTCTCTATTAACGATTAACAAGAACAAATACACTTAGCGCTAAAAATATTAATAAGTAAACTTTGTATTGTTTTATTTGTAAATATAACCTTGCTTCGGAAAATATACGTATTTCAAATATCAAAAGATAAAGACATCTATACAATAATAAAAGTAGTTTAACCCCTGAACCGAATTGTGTGAAACTTTGTAAAATTCATTATAGAACTAGGAATTAGATTAATAAAGTAATAAAATTTGAAGTCAATCAGTGAATTGTAGGAAGAAGAGAGAAGCTGAGAATAATATTTTTAAAAACCAAGAAAATCAAAATTCTTAACATTTGATAGAAATAATCAGGGGGTTGGGCAACTTTTTCGTAACAATACGTTTAGCTCTTCTTAAAAATATATATTTCGTTTTCCCTTCAACCCCTGAATTGAAATGGATGAAAATTTGCTAATTGTTGTTTTGGAAGGTGTATTGGCATAACAAGAAATTGTGGTTTGTCATTTTTTATTATAATTATTAATGTATTTAATTTCGAAAAACAATTTTGGTATGGATTAATATGGAAATTTTAAAATAAAAATGAAAAGAAATTCAAAGCTTTTTATTTTAGAATGGTATGGTATAAGGCAATGATTTGTTACCAGAAAGATTAGAAACTTCTTCAGGTCTTAAGTTATTAATAAATAAATAAATAAATTATACAAGAAATACCTTAAAGCAAATATCATATACAATATATTAGTCTATTTCAATTTTTTGGGTCACTTACTTTTAAAAATATTAATTTTAGTCGGTGATTATTCTCTTTGCACTAAGCCGTAAAATTTATTTTAATAACTGAAAGTCTGAAGAAGTTCTTGAATGCTTTGAATTACTTTTCAACTTTATTGATTTCTTATATTTTTCCATTTAAAAATTTTGCTAAGTTAACAAATTTCTAGAATACAGATAGATTTATGTAATTCTGTCTAAATGTAAATAACTTTTTCCTTTATTATTATAAAATTCCCTTGTAAATATTAAAATTTTACACCTCCTCTTTCTCTCTCTCTTTCGAAGCGGGTATAATTCCCAAATAAATAAATAAATACCTGATTTTGGACAATTGAATAATAGAAAGAAAGAAAAGAGAGACCAAAAAAAAGTTTAGTAAATTTGACAATCCAATATTTGCGCGATTTATTTTTTGGATTGTATGAGCTGAATGGTCAAAAGGGCTGAACAAACAACTTTTTTTTTCTTTAATAATAAATACCTCTATAAATTGATTTTTATTTATTATATTTTCATATACTATGCGTCTCAAAATAAATAGGACAAATTGCAATCTTTTAAAGCCCACCTGAAAAAATAATTAAATCCTTAATAAAATTCATTAAAACTTGTAATATAAAATTGTGATCATAATCGCACATAGATCATAGATTTATTTTGGACATATTATTTATGTTTTTATATTTTTAAATTAATATTATTATCGTTCTTTTATTTTATATTTTATTATTATTATTATTTTACTTTTATATTCTATAATTTTTATTTTCCACTTATTTATATAATTTTATCATTTTATAAGTATATATCTTATGTTTGTTATTGTATATATATATTTTATTTATATTATCACTATTTTTATATATATTTATATTGTATCTGTAATCAATGTACTGTAGGACATGGCTTAGTAGCCTGACCTGAATAAAAAAAAAAAAAAAAAAAAAAACTTATCAACTCAACTTCTAAGAACTTACTCATTAGTTTTTTTTTTTTTTTTTTAATTGTCGGTTTTGACTACAATGGCCACCATTCCCTAAAAAATATTTATTCAAAAACTTATAATTATTAGTTATGAGGAAGAAATTTTATATTAATGAAATAATTTATTTTATTTTTTTAAATTTCTATCCCTTATAGAATTGTTTTAATCTATTTTTTTTTTTTTTTTTTCCAACTGTCTGAGTTTCTTTCAAATCATTTTTTCATTTATTAGAGCAAAAAAAAAAAAAAAATTAATATAATTTCTCATCATTTTTTATATAAGATTTATGAATCTTAGAATAACTAACAAATAATAATAAATATTAGTAAAATGTCAGTGATGAAAAAAAAAAAAAACATTAATGAGAATAACTTAATTCATGAGTAAACAATTTTAATTTATTCTCCATCTTGTAGGGAGATCAATTGAACACCATCAAGATAGAAATAGACATAAACAAGATAGAATATCGAAACTTGATACTACATTAACTTCTTCTGAAACACTCCCGAGAAGAATCCAGAGTCCATTATATTCAAATGGAGTTTTGAAAGATAGTGGGGGGAGGTTCGGTTTCATACACACACCTGCCTTCACATCGACACAAGTTTACACTCAAGGTGTCATAGAAAATAATTAATTTAATTATATCCTCTTATCTTAGCCGAAAGAAAATTTTATTAAACATTAGTGACAGGTCTATAGGTCTTTCGGATGATAATAAATTTTCCAAATGGTTGCATTCTTGTTTGAGAACAATAACCTTATTGAAATTTATGATATTTTACTCTAATCTTTTCCATATAATAATCTTAAAGATTTTATTTTAGAACATGATAAATGCATCAGAAAAATATTTCAAGTATCTTTAATTTTCGGTGTTTATGTGCGAATAAAGCTCTAAATAAACTTTAACAAGCACCTATGGATTGTTATGGTGAATTAAAATATTTCACTCAGTCTATTATATGTCCTTCACCAAATTTTTTCACGAGAAAAAAATTTCAAGGGTTGGTTAGTTTGAAAATTAAAAGCAACTAAGTGAGTGAATATTCTTCCGGCAAGAAATTTCAAGAATGCTGCTACCTCTTTTATTTCGACAGCAATAGAATAAAAAAAGTGTAATAATATTACCCAGGCAAAAAGTGGAGTGAAACTATTTAAAATAAATAAAATTTTATTTTACTAAAATATGATGTAACTAAGTGATATATCAGAGATTATTTTAAATAAAAATAATTATATTTTGTTAAGATGAGCGAGAAACAGATATGAGATATGGAGTGTGCCATCAGTGCACGATGCACAACGAAAAAATTTTTATTGTTAGAATTTGAAAGTTTTTAAAGATTTCGCCTGAGAAAAAATATCCTATTCTTAAATTTCATTTTATCAGCCCTAACACAGAACAACTTTTATTGGATTAAATTTAAATTCATTAAATTAATTTTTAATAGTTCCAGAAAATAAAATAAAAATCTCTGTTGCTGTTTTTTAGAAAATCGCAAAAAAAATCAAATAGGTATTGAAGTGTAGGTCAGTTTTTAAGACGTTTTCGTACTTAATTTAAATATAGGGATATAATGTTTTTTGTTTTTCATTTTTTGTTGAAATATTGCATTCACATCAGAATTAACCGATAAATTTTCAATTATTTTGACCGGTTAAAAAAAATTAACCAGTTAAATAAATCGTAGATAAAAAATGAGAGCAACTCCGACTGGAATATGAGTAAAAAAAAGGAAATGAAATAAAATTCCAAGCAAAGTGGATTTTTTCATCTGTTAAAATTTCTAAAAATTATTTGATATATCAAATAATTTTTTCCATAAAATATTCTCAACCTTCTCTTCTTCTTTGCATTTCGAAAAGACTAAAGAATTACACAATTTGAACAGTTATCAAAAAAATTATTTATTTGTTAATCTAATAATTTGCTTTCAAACCCTCTTTGGAGAATTTTAAATATTGAATAAGCACGAGTTAGCAAGATACTAGATTTTCTGAATATAGAAATATAATAATAACAATATAATAATATCTTCACGATGAGATGGGTGGCTGTACACAGATCAGAGATATGTGAAAAGGGAGGAAGTCAGCCAATAGGGTAGCCTCTATCGAAATAAAACTCCCAAAATATGAAACGGCTTTAATTAGATAAAGCAATCGTCAGTCATTAGAGAGTATATGTAGATTCAATGTATAAGACATTAAAATTGCAGTTATTGTATATTACAATACACAAAAATATATTACATATATAAAGTGTATATAGATAAAAAAATGAATATTTTTATTTATTCTGAAGACTTCGCTGATGAGCATTAATTTATTTATATACACTTTATATATGTTATATGTCTTTTTGTGTATTGTAATATACAATGTGTTTTAATAATGTTTTATACATTGAATCTGCATACACTGTAAGTCATCATTTTAAATTTATTTTGTAAAGTTGTGTTTTTAATTTTATTACTCATTTGCCCCCTAATGGCTCTATCTAATTAAAGCCGAAACGTTTCATTATTTTGGGAGTTTTATTTCGATAGTGACTACCCTACTGGCTGACTTCCTCCATTTTTATATAATAATATAATAATATTTTGCAAGAACATGGATCTCATTTTAAAAACCCCAAGCTCTCCTATTGATATCTGGTGATTGAAAAATTGATTAAAATTTCTATAGTTAAAAGAAAAAAAAATTATTAATCTCTTACTAACTATAAAAATCGAAGAAAAACTTTTACTCATTCTATCATCTTCCTTATACCATATACGAATCAAATAAATGAGAAAGGAAATATCATTAAGGTTATAGGTATGTTTTTTTCTCTCTCTGAAATAATTTATAGAGTGAGTGAATGAAGAGTCATCGAATTGAAAGAAGTATCGAAAAAAAAAGGATCAAATATATTTGACACTCTATATATAAGCCGACAGCTTTTCTGAACCGGTCAATACATATATAAAGAGTGGAGGAGGGAATTTACGATCTGCTCTTTACTTTCTGATGTCATTGCATAATTGACATGTCACCGACCAGAAAAGAAAAGTAAGGGAGCATGTCTAACCGAATGTCCATTTGAATATTGGTGTATGAGTTTGTGTGAGTCTCTGCGAGTGTGTTGTTATTTTTTTCATCTTTTTCGGGGAGGGGGAGAGGGAGGGGGGTTAAGGTGGATGAGAAAAGCAACGAGAGGTCGTAAATCTTCTTCTCATCTTTCATCCTCTCATAGATGCTGAGAAATTCACATTAACCTCACGTATAGAATTTTGATTTCTCGCTTTAAAGGATTCCAGGCAGATTAATTGTCCCTGTAATTGCGTTTCTGGCTAAGCCGCTACTTTAGCCTTCATTAAAATTGAAATAATCTTAAAAAAAAAAAAATAAAAGACAAAAATATTGTACATTCATATGAAGTAGTATACTGTATTTAGCGGGTTTTTTTTTTTCAACTTGAATTAGCAATTAATTAACAGGCAAAAACTACTAGAGAATTTTAAATTGGTTATCCCCGTCACTTAAAATTAAAGGTCTCTTTTTAAGCTAACACCCAAGAAAAAGAGAAAATCTAACAAGTAACAGCGACTTTTTGAATCTCAAGTGCTGCATGCAATTAAAGAATCCAGACATTTGACTTAACTACTTATACGCTCAATGATAACATTATGCTCACATAATAAAGTTCGTGTTTTGGAATATAGACAAGCAAGGCTTCAGAGCTGTAATGGATTTTTGAGGGAGAATTCCTCGAGAGAACGCAAATTGATCAGCTTACAGTTAAGAATTTTTTTAGGTCTGCGGCGTTTGAGACCATATTTATTTATATTAATTGGTAGCCAATATAATGTAAATAAATTTTTGTGGTTAGGTTGGGAAGAAAACCACCAAGTAGCAGGTCTAACTTACGTTCATTAAATTTAATGAAAAAATGTATCATCTGTCAAAAAATCAAAGCGCTAGCTCCTACTCCAGAATCCTCAAAAGAATAAAAATTTTCAAGTGGTTTAAAAAAGTACTAAGCCGTTAAAAGGTAGTTTCAGGCCAAAATATCTTATTACATCGGAATTTTTTATTCTGCTTAATGGACACCTTTGAATATCCATATCCAAGTATATAAGTGAAAAATAAAGTTGGGAAAATGAATGTAAGAAAAAATAAATTGTTGTTTGTTAGAAATTCGATCTTATTAAGAAGCCCACATGTTTTTTAGCAGAGCTCTAACTTTGCCAATTCGTTAAATTCTGACCTGGGACAACTTGGTTCTATTCCATGGCCACGATTTTCTTTCCAACATCATAAATTTTAATCTACAACGACTAAGAAATGAAAGACCAATACACACAGATTCAATGGCTTTTTTTTTCTCCCAATCCTATTTATTTCTGCCGCATGTTCTTAGCTGTCAAAGGAGTCCTCATCTATTAAACTCCTACATATTCCATTTCACCTACTGTTCATTTTCTCGCCATTATTAGCTTTTATGAGCTTCTTTTTATTACTTGTAAATTAAGAATTCCATAAGGAGAATAAAAAGTATGTAAATTATTAATAATTCAATTTTCATATGATTTCCATAACAAATGGAAATGTTCATTTAAATAACGAAGGAATTTATTAGAATATACTTTGATTGAAAATTGTATAATAATTGGCTCCTAACAATTATTGAAATATATTTATTAATAGCAATTTATTTATAAAATCTGTTTAAAGGATGGAAGTAGAAAATATTTATTCTCTTTTAGGTAGAGCGTTAATGAGCGTGGTGAGGCCATCATCAAGGCGCTTATCCTCGATCGGTGCCTTTTCTTTTTTAGGGAGCTTTAATGTTACAAATGATATATTTCCATATTTTGATTTTATGTAAATTCCTACCTCTTTCTATATATATTTGTTGTTTGTTGGTTTATCAACTGATATTGTTTTGTTTGAAATAGTTTGTAGTTTTTAAACAACGCCCTAAAGACCAGTAGTTTTCAACCTTTTTCATTCGGTCGCCAAACGACGTAACATTTTTTCGCGGACCGGTAAGGTAAAAAAAATTAAAGATAAAATTTCTCAAAATAAATAAATAAACTTTTACAATGAAAAATTACAATCTGAAATAAATAATAATAAATAATTGTTTATAATAACAAATGTAAAAATTTGAATCATTCAGGACAAAATAAACCCATATTGGAGTTAAAAATTTAATTTAAATTAATTTTTTTATATAAGGTTATTTCTCTCGGCAAAAATTTCTGACGGGCTAACAACGGGGATGGGCAGTGGGGAACTTTAGATATATGTCAAGCATCAGTCAATTCAGGGGTGGATACAAATATGGAAACAGCTGAAATACTCGCGTGAATAGAAATTTTATTGTAGTTGCCCTCTAACTTCACTTTTACAATCTCAGCAATATTGTGTATAACCGTTTAGACACAGTGATATGTTTTTGTTGGGTATTCCATTTTTGTCCACGCCTTGTATAGCGATTAAGATAAAAATATTTTACGAGTTGAGTTTGTGTTTGATTGGGTATAATTCGCATTCCCTGAACTCGAACCCGGATTTTCTGCTTTCGCGCTATTTTTACACTAGAACCCAATGAGTGTTTTAACTCCCGAAAATTTTTTTAGAACTATTTTAGAAAAATTCTGATATAGCTAGCGATAAAAAAAAGACTTCTACTTCTAGTGAAAAAATTTAAATTATCTTTTAAAATTAAAAACCCTCTTTTTAAATATCTAATTTGTCACGTTGGATTTTTTTTTATTTATTTGAAATATTATACTTTTTTATTCGTTTATTGAAGAAACTAAAAATAATTTATTTCTTATAAGAAAATATCGACTTAACTGAATTTCCTTCTCACGGCATTTAAACTTTCCAGAAAAGAAAAAAATTGTTTTCGATATTGATGAGTGCAAAAACACATAAATGTATACCTTTACGATTTACGAATATATTGTCTCTCTCTTTTTATAAATAAATATTGATAGAAAAGAATAAAAAAAAAGCGACCTGATGTATCCTAGATAAATAAATAGTTGGATAAGCGAATCTCCCTGAAGAATTGAATATATCTTAAAGAGAAGAAAAATGTTCTACAATTTCAAATGTAGATTATATGTAAGGCAATATAAGAGATCAGAGATTAAAAGATATCCAATGCAATACGACGCAAGGCTTATTATTATTATTAAAGGCGACAAGAGTCTCTTTTATCTAAGGAGTTCATCAATTTTGTTGGTAAACAAAGCCGCTTATTCCAAGATTTCCAAATCGCATATTTTAAATAATTTATTGAGGTGTATATTAGAAATAAATGGCTCGATCCGATTATTTTCTATCTGAAAGTTAACATCATTCGACGATAAATTTTTATTTAAATTTAAATTTATTATTTTCTATGAATGTCGATGCCAAGAATTTTTAGGACATGTGAAAACTTTATTTAATAAAAAAATTTTGTAATTGATTTATTTTATAAATTTGTCAAATAAAAATAATTTTTATATAAAACTAATAGATAATTGGTGAAAGAAAAATGCAGCCGTGAATCTATGTGTAGTATCAATTTTAATTTTGATCTTGGTAAAAGCCATCTTCAGACAAACAATGAAAATACCCTCTAAAGTTCCATGAGTTAGATATTTTATAAGAGAAATAAATATCTCGTATTATAAATTTTTTTAGTCTTTTCGGCCATATAGACTTTAAGGGTATATATATATATAATACGATACTTGTATACCATTAACAATTGGTAATCAAAATAAATTTTCATTTGACTCCGTGGGAAGCGAGTCTTGAACAGCCTACACTCATAATATAACGAACATTCGAAACAGCGTTCTTGCTTTCAAAAAAAAAGATCTATATTTTTGAGAATTGAATATTTAAGTATTGATTGTCAATAAAAGGAGATTTTGTTTATAAATTTAATATTTTAGGTGAGTTTGATATGTTGAAATATTAAAGACCAGAGATCCTCTGATAGACAAATAACGGAACAAAATGGGCTTAAATCTTCTTTTACTATCTATAATAGTCTATAATTTCTTTGTTATTGATATTTAAGAAAAAAAATAATTAAAATTAATATTTTATGTTTTAATGTTATTACTAACGATGAGTGGAGAAATAAGTAAACTTGTATTCATATAAAACTTTGTAACTCTCAGGTTATTACTTAACTGACTTTATTTTATATAGCGATATAACATTTAGCTGAGGGCAGATTTGTAGGATTCGCGTGCCTCACGAAGCCACACACACTATACATCCAACCAAGCGCATCGATAGTCGGAATTTACAAGTCGGTAATGTAGCGCGCCCCTTCAGGTCAAGGAATGCAGGCATATTTCGATTTTTTTCTTTCTAATTCTCCTTTTGTTTTATTCTTCTGGATTATAAAGACAATCAGGTGGAAACGTTTTATTTTTCATAAGTATCTCTTAAAGAATAAAACATTTATTTGTCTCATGTACTTATATGTATTATTATTATTCAGAGGGGTATTTTTTATTTCATCTTAACCCAACAAAATATGTATGGGTATATAGTTAGCTTTTTTTTAAGTCTTGTTTCGGCATCTGGGGCTCCGTCTTTATTTATTTATACCAATTGGTAGCCAATATATTATAAATAAATTTTTGTCGCTCAGGACGGGAAGCGAACCACTGACTTCTGCATCAAGGGACAGGGCATATATAATAGTTAGATATATTTGAGATACTATATATATATATATGTTAATAAATCAAATTTATATAGAAGATATTAATATTTAATTTCTATAAAATCAAAGGCATAAAAATATTTAATAAAACGTGATTAAGAAAAATAATTTTTTGAATCTAATAAAAAAAGAAAAAATTTAAAAGTAAAAAATAGAATAAAATTATAAATAAATATAATTATATATTTAGTAAAAAATTATCCCCAACTAATATATTGCTATTATGTTAGAGTGTTTGTTTAAATAGTGTCTTACTTAATGTTTTCTTTATAAAACATATCACTAAGAACACTCGGTTTCCTAAAAGGCCTTATAAGAAGATAAAGCTTCGAGAGAGAAGTGATGATAGTGATGAGAATGTCAATTCGTTTGTTTTTTCTCCCTGGAAGGTAGGCAACTCAAAATGAATCATCTCACTAATGGAGTTCTAGAAAAAATTAATTAGTGAATTGGTCAATTGACCTCAAAATTTAAGCCACGGAAAAAGATTTTGACCATGAAATATTGGATTTAGAACTAAATATTAATTTAATTGTAAAATGTCATATAGTTTGAGGATTTTTGTCTGCTCTGGATGGGAGATTCCAGAATCCAAGCCGGTTCGAAATTTCAAATTTTTTGTTAAAAAAAAAGTTAAAACTATTAATAAAAAGTTAAGTATCAATTACATCTTTAAAATAGACATTAATAAGTATTATATTTCATCTTTTTTTCTCACGTTATAATTAAAAGAGAGGAAAAAGAAATTAGGTACTTTTTATTATTTCTATTAAAGTTTATTATTTAATAATAGGCCAATAAATTTAATATCATCCATAATGGAAAGGGGAAAATGAGACCTGTATTAAAGAAATCTAGTTATTTACTATATGCTATATTTACGTATTATTTATTTTCTAAAGATAATGCAACTTTCGCTTGCAGAGAGAAAGTAATTAAATTGATGAATAGTATTAATTAAGTAAAGAAAAAAGAAGAGTGATTGATGAAGGACTGACTTTCTGTCGAGGTGCATGAATTTCATATCCATGGTATGGATTGAGGTGAAGACGTTGGTGGCCCCCTGGACCACGCACTCCCGGGTCTCCGGCATTGCGACGGGGGTGCAGGTCGCCAGGAACACGGGCTCATTTCGAGAACACAGTGGCAGGAACGACAGAAAGTGGCCTTGTACTAGTACCACCTGGAACATACGCAATCCACCAAACGACCATCATCAATCAATTAATCAATCAAATTTCAAAAGATAAATAGAAATTGTTGAGATGGAAAACACTTGGATCATTTAGAAGTAGCAAATTTCATACTAGAGCAAAGGTTCTCAACCAGGGGTGAATCACCTTCTCCCTCTTGGAAGGAATTTTAGTGTTCCAGAGGGAGAACCGAGATGCTTAAATAAATAAAATAATTTTTATTATAAACTTTTTTTTTTTTCTGTTGTTTTTTCATCATTTTTATTTTTAATTATGAGTGTGATGTTTTTAAGTTTATCCTAACCGTTTAAACTTACCCATTTTATTTACTTAACTATTTTACAATTGGAATTTGACACTAAAAGTAGTAAAAAAAAAAAACTTTAATATTATTTTTTTTTTTTTTATTGCAACCTTCTTCTTGCTTAGAAAAGGGGTCAAAAGCTTTAGCTAAGTCCAAAAAAATCGCATCTACACGCTGATTTTTATCTAAA